>JAECUM010007269.1:0-52148 GCA_016617855.1 Megalonaias nervosa | reverse complement strand
AAAAAAAAAAAAAAAAACCAGTTCTTATAGCATATCTTTGAATTTTCAAATGGAAACACACCAGTCTTGCAACTACGTCACGTGTAAGAAAAGGAAGACCCATGCATGTTTGATTAATAGCACATCGCATGAAAAATAAAGGTTCTTCTATTATCTCTTTTCCCCAGATTTGTGGCACATGACAGTATTAGTGGTTGAAACAATATCAATAATAGCTTTAACAGCAACAATAGCATACAAAACAACCAGTAGTATTTATAATAAAAATTTGTATTATCTTTGATTTTCTTGTTAGACTTTTCTTAGTGGATTTATATATGCACACGTAAATTTACATGGGTACATTAGTAATGATATATTTACCTCATGCAAATAACTGGTACGAGTAATGTTTCGTTAGAATTAGTTTTCCTTATTCCTCACTGGTAAGTACGCCAATGAACAGACAAAACACAAGCAGGAATAAAACAGATATAAAAAGTGTGGATATAGTTTCGAAAACTCACCGAATCCGAGAGTAACTGCAGCAGGAATGACGAGGGCAATTTTCCATGACAGATATTCATCCCCTCCAGATATCTTGACCAGTTCAAACAGACCTGGCATTAGTAAGAAGGTGGCGCCACCACCGAGGTTTCCCCATCCAGCAACAACAGCGTTGGCCGTCCCGATGATTTTCTCGTTGAACATGGCCGAGGTCCAAAATTGGCATGGTATGAATGTTGCCCCAAGGATTCCAATGCATAGACGGACTATCAGTAATCCTCTGCCATCTCGAATTAGACCTGATAACGCTAATGGGAGTGATCCCAGTATCATAATAGCTGACATTATGCGTCTTGGACCAAATTTGTCACACAGTGGACCGACACAGACACGTGCAATGATTGTCACTGAGATGCTTGCAATTCCAGAGCGTGCAATCTCTACCTTCGAAAGATTAAGCTCTTTTGCTATTGTAGGAATTAGAGGTTGAATGCTGAACCATGATGTAAAGGCGACAAAGAAGCTCAGCCAAGAGGCATGGAATCCTCGCATATGTGGTCTAGAGATACTGAATAAACGGAATGATTTGGCTTTACCAAATTCGTCCTCAGAAATTGTCTTTGCTTGTATTTTCCTCAGGACTCTTTGGCACACGATTGAGCATCTATTATAAGACATCTTTTGGAAGGGATGTGACTTGAAGATGTTCAAAAACTGAAACAAAAAGTATCTGATACATTTCACTAAAATAAAAATGTTTTAATTCTTATTCTAACACCACAGACAATTGACTGAACCATTCAATCTGATGACCATCAGCAGAATATCGCAGTAAAAAGTATGTGAATTATTTTCCCTTTATTTATTTAAATTTAGGTCGCCAAAATAATGAAAAGGTTCAGTTATAATGAGCACGTGTCTGAGTCTCACAGAAAATAAAATCAAGATTACAGGAGACATTCATATTGCTAATAAATTTAACTGCAGTTACATTGAAAACTTTGCTTGCCATTGTAAGGAGGTGAATACCAATTTAGTTTTTTTTCAATCGACTGGGAATGTCCTCTCGGTATCGCATTTGACTGTTGGACGCTACATGAGTTTTGACGCATTTTTAACCAATCAAATGCGGCATCCAACTTAAATGCTCAAATACAATGTATTTATTCCTCAAGTCTTGTTGTGATGACGTTAAAAAAAAAAGAAGCTGATGAGTTATTGCCCTAAAAAGAGACATATACTGTACAGAGTCATCAATCTTTAATTTACCATGGATTGAACCGTTACTGATCTTTGAGTGTACTTCATTATACATAATAGCAATGAATCTGTGGCGGATATTATTCATTGCGATATGCGTATAATATAGTATATGGCAGGCTATCTTTGGGGATTTATTTATAAAAGTTCTGTGCAGAGTGGCAAAGAAGAGTTACTTATTTGACTTATTCTGGAAAGCTATTTGAAACGAACCAAGTGATTTTCGCTAAAATGCTCTGTGGGTGTATCTCCGTTTGTGATGAGTCATGTGTGTCCTTTCATGTATTCATAATATATCCTTTCACATAGCTTCCGGCAATACCGATTGAGTGGGTGTGGTTGTTCTCGTTATTTCGCTTCAGCACTTGAAATATTCTCGGTCTTTCCCGTCAAGTCGAGAACGAAACTTCTGATGTAATTAGCCGCCATTGAGAACTAGATTCGAAACAACGTTTTTTCATGTATCACAATATATTGTTGGAAGAAGACAATGTTGCAATCGGATCACGAACGTCTTTTCTTTCGTAACATACGTGGGGAACTCTGCAGCTGGCTTATCACCAGCCACATTTAAATTTATGTGTATTCCTACAACCATTTCCGATGTTATTTCTCTAATTGACTGAATTGGACAAGCGGTATTCAAATCAACGTTTCAGTAGCATATAGTCCACTACTGACAGTTTTGATTTTGGGTGCGTCTCCATAAGTGTGTGTGTTGGGGTGGGGGTGGTTGGGTGTGGGTGGGTATGAATGTAGATATACGTTTCATGCATAGGAGAAGTGATGCCTTACCTGGTCGACGTGAGTGCAATCTTTATTGTTCCAGGTCTGAGTACATTGTAACAGGAAGATAAATATCATATCCAACTTACAACTACATAAACCACATCCATGAATATCGATCGAACACGTTCGTTTATTTAACCCTCCGTGCCTCTCACTGTTGCCCTTGGAACGTCCACAACCCTTTGAATGAATGTGTGACAATGTATATATTGTATTAGTCCCGTTGTGTATCCATACGCCCGTGTGTCTGTCTTCTTGTATATATTATGTGTACAGGTGAATGTCAAATGATATTCTTTACATCCTGGTATTTACTAGTTTGAAAGGCGTATAAATAGTCGTTATGATTCTCCAATCACTACATTTCGTAAGCTGTTTTCATGTACTGTCATATTTTGAGCTTAAGTCAAGTTCTAGAGATATTATTGAAGGGCCTACTGGACATAAGTCGACATATATATGTAACCCTGCGTGAGTGTGATGTGTTGATTTTATTTTAAACCTGTCATAACAACATTGAATAAGGCAGCCCTAGAACGGTAGACAACAAACATTAGCTCATTACGTAATAAAAACGTTAACGATACCCCCGATGTTTAGAAGTAGAATCGCTTTAGTCACTGTAGAAAAACTTATAGAGAAACAAGATATTTTGGAAATGATGCTCTGTTAGAACGTAAAGACGTTGATCATTCTTTTAAAGCCTTGGCGGCTAGTACGTTTTCGGCATCAGTCCTAACTGAATAACAATACTAACATGCATATACTTTTAGCATTTATCTTCCTCACAGATTGATAAAGAGCATTTACCTGTTGAATAGGTTGTACGCCACAAGCATCTCCTTGGCAAATAAAAAAAATGAATTGTCAAGTAATTAAATTGGATAATTGATTCAGATGTGAAACATAAAATGTGACAAAATAAAAGAAAACAAAAAAAGCAATAAATGTTTCTATGAAACAGACATTCCTTATCACAATATCTGAAATAATCTAACCGTAAAAATAAAAACAATACACTAACCAAAGTGTGACGATCGGATTGATAGATTCATGAAGCTTAAGGTGGGCATTTTAATAAAATAGAGAATGTTTGTATTAATACGGGTTGCTATTTGAATAGTTTTTCAAAAGCAAGACTATAATGCTCTTCCCAGATGGAACTGAATGGAATTGGAAGTCGTCAAACATTTGTGTAAGACAAGAGTACGAAGTCCGCGATTTTAAAACATATACCTGCTCTTGAACTGTGTAGTCAAATTGCAACAATTGATGCGAACTCAGAGAACATAGGGAAAATCTGAGCATCTGTAAGAGGCTATATGTACATCCAGTGCCCTTCCCATCTATCATAAACATCAAGATTGGGTTTAAAAAAAACGAAGCCAACAAATGGAGACTACAAAGCTAGAAATTTCAGCCTCAGAAAGGCCTGTCTGGAAGATAGCAGTGTATTATCTAATAAGAGATCCTTCACTAACGTCAAATAGTTTATCAATGGAGTAAAAGGAAAGTATCATGTAATTTGTTATCTTTGTACATGTATCTGTTGACACACGATTATAATCCTAGTACATGCGGTTATACAATGGTTATTAAAACTACTAAGTTTGGCTACTTTTCATCTAGGAGCTTCTTTGACGAAACGCAGTAATATACATCGTACACATACTGATGGATGATATCGCACACTCACATTTTTAGAGAAACAAAAGCATGGCCCCACAAATTTGAAGATTGTCTGATCTACTCATCAATCATGCTATTATAAAGTAAGCACCACAATGTCGCTTCCTGCAGCGGAATGACATATACGCCCTCAAAATATATATAGAATTATGGAGGAAACTACAATTTGCACAATTTTTCCCAAACCATTGTTTGCTATCTTTAAACATATATGCTCCAGTCACAAACATAACTAAAATGCTCAACCACTTTTAACAATGCAAAAAAAATTTGTAATAACTTGTACGTTTATTCTGATCATCCACATATGCATAAATATATGTCTACCAGTTTTCATTGTCCATTGTGAGTGGTGTTGACGTTAATTGGTCAAGCGAAGGATTGTATTAGAAAGAATCAAATGACATACCAGTTTTATCCTGTCATATGTCTATATATGAGAGGTTAGTTAAAGACTGTCATTTTTTAGCTATTCGTCTTCCCAAAGCTGCCAGCTGGACTATCTAACATCAGCAGTTTTTAGGTGATCACAAATTATGCATGTGATTATTTCTATGTAGCCGATGTTTTGATCATCTGACGCATTAACCCTCACAGCGTCCCATTTATAACAGCTTTATCATGAACTAGCTAATGCATGGTCACCATTCTTGGTGCATATCTTGATTTTCAGTAGTTGTAGTGAACATACATCGTATTCTTGCATTTTTGTTATCAGGAGTTTGTCATATTTTCATAAGCGTGGATATATGTATGTATATGTCTGCTGCATCTGGTTCTATACACGCATGCATGTCAGGCATGCATGTATATAATTAGTTGTAAATAAGTATGCTTGCATGCATGCATTTATGTGCGCTAACGTTATAGTCAGTACAATACTTTCCTATGAAGAAAAATGCAAACAAAACTCTACATTAAAGTTCTTTTTGCATCTCATTCATTATCCTTTACGTGGTTGAATTTCATGCTATATGGCATTCTCAAGCGTTTTGGTGATAGAACTGCAGAACATATGAATTAATGAAAATCGCCATTCTGAAACTTGGAGTTTAAAGTGTTGCTATTTACAACACGTTCCTTAAATTAATTACCCCAACCTTTGTGAAATGTTCAGAACAAACTACAGTGAAATAGTAGTTGTAAACCATTCTTATAAAGACAAAAGTTGCAAGATGTATGCAGGTTTCAGAAATAGCTATAATGCTTGAAAATATAACCAGAGCCTCTTATTGTCCTTAAATACATGCGTATTGAATTTAATTTGCATACCTTGTGCAATTTTTCTGCATTCGTGCGACCAATCGTCTTGGCGAGAACATCAGGGCAAACATGACTATACCAAAACGAAATAGCTACACGAGCGTGAAAATGCTCAAGCGAACTTAAGCTATGTATGCTATTGTTATGCAGATCTCTGTGGCCATTGTCGAAATTCTTGATATCGTTTAAACTTTCAGGCATGGTTGATTGATATCTGACACTTAAAATAAGTGTCCGTTCAAAGTGGAATTTTTACATTTTAAAAGTCTCCATAAACATTTCAAATCTTCCTCAAACAATGCATTTTGAAGCCTGGATTTTCCTTTGTTTTGTATAGTTTGCGCTTGTATGTCTGGTTATGCTTTTGTTCATATCTTTATGTCCTTTTATAATGACAAGATTAGTATTTTTGTAGTATTGTTCAAGAAATATCCGCATGTATTAAGTGCGCGCTATTTTGCTAAATTACAGTGTTCATCACACCAGGGTGTTTTGACGTCAAAAGCCGATCCATTCTTTTGTTGCAATTATGCACACCAGGGTTTTTTGCCGTCAAAAGCCAATCCATTCTTTTGTTGCAATTATTTTCATCTACCTTCATCGCTTATGCTGATTCGCAAATAGTTTCCATAATTTAATTTAATGCAGTGTCGATTGGATTTTGTTCCTAAATGGTGAGTATTACATTTTATTTTGAAGAAAGTGAAGATTTGAGCTATTGGATAGATATATTTATTTCTTTTTCATTCCAAATATATTTATATCTTGGAAACATTGTCATAATTTTCAGCTGTGATTGAAATAAATACAGAAATAGTTAGGTAAAGTCTTTCCAATACTAGTGATACTAGCACTATTACTATTACTAATAACAATATTATTATTATACAAAATACTTAATGTTATCTTTGTAGTGGAAGTTACCTTTGTCATCGATCAACGGACGCATTTGGGCACATCATACGATTTGGATGCAGCGTTTACATCTTGGAAATTATTTAGCCAATAATCTAACCAGCCGTATTTTTGAGTCCTTTCATGGTAGTGAGATATTATTAATGTCGATTTTGATTAGTGCGTGATTTTCATATGTTTGTGCAAAATTGGAAACTTCAGCTTTAATTAACTACGATTTAAAAATTTTATTAAATGTTCCTCAAATCCCTCCTTAAGGGATAAAATTTGTTAAAAGACTGTGCTCTTCAGTTAAAGTCTGATGAGTGTCATTCGCAGGTCTTAATTGTGTCTCGTTCAAAATTCTACTAATGTCGTATTATTTTCAAAATGTCAAAGTATCTAGGCTCTCGAGTATGCTTATTATATGCATTCTGCAAAACGAACCAATAGGACGGGTTCTTGTGTTTATGTCTGACTGAAGAATTGTTTTGTTTCTTATATGGCATTTTCTATCTTCTTTTCTTCATTCTTTTCGCACTCAGATACGGTTACTTTCCTTTTTGACACTGTCGTACTTATATACGAAGTTCTTACTGGGTCTTCTTATCATAACATTTTATTGCGTAGATAACGTCAATGTTTATAATATTTAAAGAGAGCAATTTAAAACAGACTGTATAATAGAAATACAGTTGCTTAACATTTTGTTTATATGCGATTGGATTGAAATGTAGACTTATATTAACTTACCCCTAGAACACAATTAACTGTCCCCGATGTCGATGTTGACCAGGTAGGAAAGATATTTATACAAAGATCGCAGATCGATAATGTGTCTCACAGCCCACTTATTTTGAAATGTTGTAAACTATGTTTATTTTGAAAGGATATACTTCAGTGGTTACAGAGTCGTATAGGTTGTTGAAACTGCCTGCTCTCCAAAAAGACGATGTCACTTAGTTGTGTTTCACAGAAGCCCGTTGTTATTACCTCCCTTGAGTTATTATGTTTACCGTTTCAATGCATATTTTCCAGCCTGCTAACTCTTGACAGTTTCGGGATTTTTCACATTAATTTGATTTTTATATGTGCAGAAAACGCTTAAGGACAAACAATATTTTATAGCATCAATTATATCTACACAGTATTCCTGAAGAGAAGGTCAACGTTGAAGAGAAATATCTTCATGCTGGGTCCTGATAATAAAGTGACGGTCCATTTTCATCTGTTTTACATCATGCACGTAGAAATACCGTATTCCCTTGCTGAGCTTTGAACTGTGGACATGTTTAATTCATCTGGATTGTTTTAGCACATCAACATTACGACATGTACATTTAGCAGTACACTATATATGCTCACATAAGCATCAATGTGGGTGGACTCCTTTAATTTCAACGGTTTGCATACACCCTTCAGCATTAATCACATTAAAGTGATGTTATAAATAAGATTTTTTAGTCTGCAATACTTGCTGAAACAACAATTAGAGTTAGCAAAATAACATAATATTGGTTAATCAGTGTCTAGTCAGATTGTCGTGGTTCCGAATCCTAGTTATGTCAACAGGCTTGATAGTAATAATGACTTGTTATACTAAAGTCCAACGTGAGATTTTATTTAATCTAATGACAAGGGCATTTTTGCTGGCTGAAAGTGAAACTCAGCTTAAAACTCTGGCTCAGATATTTATGGAGCTTTTGATTTGCTCAGTCATAAACATATATTTGAAACATGTATGTCAAACGAATGTTCATAATTTTAAGATTTTCATCGTCGATATATATATATATATATATATATATATATATATATATATATATATATATATATATATATATAATCATGGTATGTTTATCCATGTACTCCTAATTCAATAATATCCATCAGTGATATCAGAATACAAGCTATTACTAACGTCTCTATGAGATAGCAAAACCTCCCAACACACACCGGTTATATCGTCAGTATGTAGTGGTTACCTTCAATTTACGGCCGCACTAGGATTTACGTGTTACACTTAGCAAGCCCAAAAAACCGCAAAAAAGTTACTGAATATATGTTTTTAACCAAAATGAGATGCTATGAGCTTTATATTGCAATGAAAAAACTTGATGAGCAGCAGAAGAGGGGAGGGGCGAGCAAAAAGTGGTGTCGACCTTGAGGGGGACCCCCCCCCCATCAAGACCCCATTTTACAATCCGGGCTTTTGTAAGAGTGTTGATTTTATCTGTGGCAATGCTAATTTGCTAGTTACCAAAGAACAATCTATGCCTTGTATAAAATAGCAACAGAGAATGACTGCGACAAAGTTGATTGATGTTGAATATGTATTGAATCACTTTGTTATAGTTTCTTTTTCCATTGTGTATGAACACCCCCCACCCCACCCCCACCCCACCCCGCCCCCGGCGAATAGCTAAGTGCGAATCGAAATTTTAGAACGAAAGTTTAGAGATTCAGAGGGCTGTCCAGGCTGAATTTTAATTTTGTAATCACACACACACACACACACACACACACACACACACACACACACACACAAACACCAATGTGAACCCCGTGTGCTATCACACGTTCACCACTGTTGGGGTTCAGAATGGGGCTAGACAAGTACACCTCGGTTAAGTTTTACAAGTTTACAATTACTCATTCAATGATATTTCATCTTTTTTCATTGCACAAAAAAGGATGAAATATCATTGAATGGGTAATTGTAATTGAACCACACACACCACTAGATCTGACTTCGACAGATTACCAGATAATAACAAACAACCACCATTTGAGTTTCAGTTACACGAATTTATCAAAATGGCCAAAAATGACTTTAATCAAGATGGTTCATCTCATGTATTTTTTCAACATTCCGGATAGATCACGATGGTATTTTCGTTGATTCCACCGTGAACGACAAACGAGCAGCGACTATTACTAATAATTCTTCAGGCTCAAATGATATCTGTTCAAAATAAAATGTATTGTCGAACAATTTAGTCAAGATTGCCCAACCTGGATTATTCGTGATAAACTCGACCCTGTTAAGTAATCATGGCGACATAACAATATCGTCAGCGTGGACAAAAATTCTAAACCAGGCACGTTTACCGGAATAGACAAACCATATTATTTAAGTGCGTATCCAGTGTCCGCTGTTGTTTATACCGCTTAAACGATCCTGATATTAGTGCTCTTGCCCCAATGAGAACAGGCAACAGAATCACCAATAAAAAATTAACGAGTCGGAAGATTATCTCGTCAACGGAGCTAAAATAAATGATGTAGTTGTACTGGAAAACACATTGAAATTTCAAATCGTGCTAAAACAATAACCAATAAGATTTTGTATCATTCTGGCAAATATTATAGTAGCAAACTCCCCAGTAGCGATTATAGTATTCATTCGGTTGTACCTGCCTGGTTTGGTCGTCATTTTATTAAAGCGGACACAAACACTAATCTCAAAGTCTGTTGCGCAAAAAATCAGATAGCTGGGCTCAAATAGTGATATTACGATATATGCTTGAAGACAAGATCTTTTCATCGCTGACAGTAACTTCTGCGATAATATCATATAGGCCACAAAAATCTGTCTGGCTTCCTCAAGATGATAATGATATTTGCAGAAAAAGTATCGGTAATTTTACATTCTCTGCGTCATCTGATAATAAACACCGCTGCACAAGATTAATCATGGATCCAGCAGAACTTGATTTTGTGATCGCAGATACAACGTCGAAAGGAGTATTGATGTGGCAGCAATGTGTTATCACACGGGATGGAATAAATATTGCCACGATAGTCAGCTATTAAGATGGGGATTCTCCGCAATTTACTCATTTGAGTTCTAAGATGCTCTCATATTCGTCAATTAACCTTTTATCGATGATTAACCGGTTTCAGGCTGAGGTTGTTAGTGTCGCCACGGATTCTTTTATATAAGTCGATCAAAAATGGATCTTGTGAAACCATTTATCGACGAAGATGTTAGTTGGGGTCATTGGAGAATAAAGCGCGAACAAATACGTAATTATTCTGAATCGGCTGATGTTAATCCTCCTGCGGTGTATTACCGAAACGATAAATTATCAGAATCATCATCGTCACCGTCAGTGAATGATCCAATCACGAGACATAGCACGGTCTGTCTTAATGGTCCATGTGGTTCTGATAAAACAACATATGCGATATAATTATCAAAAAATTTCAGATATAATTGTGCTGACTCACTGTCTTGCCAGTAAGATGAAACAGCTGGAGTGTGGGTTAAGTCATGCACGTATCACAACTTCTTTCGATGGCGTGGGTATGCGATAACGATTCATTCGTCGCAGGGGCTACAAATCTCAGAGACTAACATTTGGGTTGTCGACGATCGCATCGAAGGGTCATATTTAGTTTATCTGGCTGTGTCGCGAGTTACAAAAATATATCAGATGCTAAGAATTGTCAACGTTACGGAGCTGCCAACAACACCTGTTGTATTAACTACACCAATAACCAACGCGGTGAAGAAAACATTAGCTGCTCTCACACACACACACACACACACACACACACACACACACACACACACACACAGAACCCCAAGTAACGCCAGTTTGATCTTGATGTTAAATTTATCATGACGCTGAAACAACGACAAAATAATTACTGAGCCTGCTATAACACAATAATGTTGTGGCAATATTTTCCTAACGACGTTCGGCAATTTACCTTGGACATAATCGATAGTAGTCTCGGCCACACACGCAATAATGCCACACTGACATATCTTGAAGGTAACAGACGTCGAGTAGCTTCGTTCCTCTGAGCAAGTCCACTCAAGCAACGTTAGCGTCTTTTTCTTTGCTGGCGCGTATCCACCCTCTTGGTAACTGGGTGTTCTCAGGAATTACATGTAATTGTTCACGAACAAATCCACGTTGAGGAGCTGTTTAATCTAGTATGTAGATTGCAGGCTGGCCAATAGATCTTACCACGCTGAACATTTTATGTGTGGTTACACTCCAGAGTGGATCTGTTGCTCTTGCTGCACCACATTCAAGTTCACTGGGTTCATATAAATACCTGACTGTCACGTTACTGCTCAACACCGGTTGTTGTAATTGATTCATGGTGATATTCGTCGTTGTTTGTGTTTTTTCGAAATTTCCTCGATGGGTTTCATGTTAATTTTCCGAGTGACCTCGTTGTTTAACGCGGCTACCACGTGAAGTAGTCTCGTAACCCATTCGCGAGATCTGTCCTTGCTTAGTAATTCCTGCGCATACTGATGTCCAAATAATCGCTCAGCAAGTGTTCGACTAAATCGTTCAACTATAGCCTGATCGCGATGTAACGCGGTGTGTCCGCGTCTGATTTTAACGTTATGTTCTTGCATCAGCGATGATACTGCACCGAGAAATTCTTTGCCGGGATGAACCTGTAGCAAGTGTTCCCATCGCAGGCCTCCACGAGCATAAATTTGTTCAAATGTGGATGCGATTTCAGTTGCTGTTTTAGTCGACAGCGTCACCCTATCTATGTATCTGCTTGCAACATCGACGACAGTCAAAGCGTACTTGTATGTGCGCCGTTTATGTGATGTGTCAATGACGTCATGTGGTAAAAGCAATATATCTGCCTGATGAACTTCCTTGCGTGTGCTGACATCAAACCGTCAATACCGAATCGTTTTGGGACGTGGTGGATACATTTTCCATATTACCTGTCGTGACAACCAACCTGTTGAAACTGCACGTGTGACACCTGCTGTATCGGCGAGTTTGCTAATCGCTGCTGTGCCTCTCCAATATCCTCTTAGACTATAATAAATCGACTCCATTATGTAATTATTGGACAATTAATTGCATACACCCACCGTTTGTTGACCACGCATCACCGATCTTATCAACCAGTTGGCGAGTGATCCTCATATATTTTTATTCTTTATCGACTTCAGGTAGTGAATCAACTTGACCTTGTTGCAGATAATTATTTCTATATGCCATGTCATGAGTATGGCACTCTTGATCAATTGCAATTACCGGACATTCATCTGGTTTTGGTTGATTTTTTCGTCCAGTCTAATAACAAGTCGGTTTCCAGGACCACAATAATTATATCCCGGAAGATATTTTTCCCCTGGGTACTTAGTCCATGGCGTTCCTGGTAATTTTCTAAGTGTCGCAGCAATAACACCGCCAGTCACCGTGTCACATACTTACCTGTGAGCGCCCGCCTGTTAGTTTTCAACGTGACTGCGCTTAACCCAGTTGTATCCGTGACCGTCTTGCATCGAACACAATATAAACTCATGGCTAGAAATAAGATTTGTTTGCAATATGAACGTGATTGAGTTTTCAGCGACACGCGAGCAGGCACCGGTCAAGCATCCTCCAATGTTACAAAATTCTATTCGAGCTATTATAATTGGTCTCTCTGGGTCTGGTAAAACTCAGTTATTGCTCAATCTGATAATGAGGTGGCTCAAACGGGACAAACTTTATTTAGCAGCGCCATCTGTGGATAACCAACCATTCTATAATGTTCTTAAGGAATTCAATGAATCAGCAGCAGGTTTGGAAAACAACGATGTTATTCAATTTATCACTGACGTCGATTTTGTCTAGTTCAAAATTCTACTAATGTCGCATTATTTTCAAAATGTCAAAGTATCTAGGCTCTCGAGTATACTTATTATATGTATTCTGTAAAACGAACCAATAGGACGGGTTCTTGTGTTTATGTCTGACTGAAGAATTGTTTTGTTTCTTATATGGCATTTTCTATCTTCTTTTCTTCATTCTTTTTCGCACTCAGATACGGTTACTTTCCTTTTTGACACTGTCGTACTTATATACGAAGTTCTTACTGGGTCTTCTTATCATAACATTTTATTGCGTGGATAACGTCAATGTTTATAATATTTAAAGAGAGCAATTTAAAACAGACTGTATAATAGAAATACAGTTGCTTAACATTTTGTTTATATGCGATTGGATTGAAATGTAGACTTATATTAACTTACCCCTAGAACACAATTAACTGTCCCGGATGTCGATGTTGACCAGGTAGGAAAGATATTTATACAAAGATCGCAGATCGATAATGTGTCTCACAGCCCACTTATTTTGAAATGTTGTAAACTATGTTTATTTTGAAAGGATATACTTCAGTGGTTACATAGTCGTATAGGTTGTTGAAACTGCCTGCTCTCCAAAAAGACGATGTCACTTAGTTGTGTTTCACAGAAGCCCGTTGTTATTACCTCCCTTGAGTTATTATGTTTACCGTTTCAATGCATATTTTCCAGCCTGCTAACTCTTGACAGTTTCGGGATTTTTCACATTAATTTGATTTTTATATGTGCAGAAAACGCTTAAGGACAAACAATATTTTATAGCATCAATTATATCTACACAGTATTCCTGAAGAGAAGGTCAACGTTGAAGAGAAATATCTTCATGCTGGGTCCTGATAATAAAGTGACGGTCCATTTTCATCTGTTTTACATCATGCACGTAGAAATACCGTATTCCCTTGCTGAGCTTTGAACTGTGGACATGTTTAATTCATCTGGATTGTTTTAGCACATCAACATTACGACATGTACATTTAACAGTACACTATATATGCTCACATAAGCATCAATGTGGGTGGACTCCTTTAATTTCAACGGTTTGCATACACCCTTCAGCATTAATCACATTAAAGTGATGTTATAAATAAGATTTTTTAGTCTGCAATACTTGCTGAAACAACAATTAGAGTTAGCAAAATAACATAATATTGGTTAATCAGTGTCTAATCAGATTGTCGTGGTTCCGAATCCTAGTTATGTCAACAGGCTTGATAGTAATAATGACTTGTTATACTAAAGTCCAACGTGAGATTTTATTTAATCTAATGACAAGGGCATTTTTGCTGGCTGAAAGTGAAACTCAGCTTAAAACTCTGGCTCAGATATTTATGGAGCTTTTGATTTGCTCAGTCATAAACATATATTTGAAACATGTATGTCAAACGAATGTTCATAATTTTAAGATTTTCATGACCGGCCGTATGACGGGCCCTTATATATATATATATATATATATATATATATATATATATATATATATATATATATATATATATATGCTATTACTATCCTCTCTATGAGATAGCAAAACCTCCCAACACACACCGGTTATATATCGTCAGTATGCAGTGGTTAGCTTCAATTTACGGCCGCACTAGGATTTACGTGTTACACTTAGCAAGCCCAAAAAACCGCAAAACCTTACTGAATATATGTTTTTAACCAAAATGAGATGCTATGAGCTTTATATTGCAATGAAAAAACTTGATGAGCAGCAGAAGGGGGAAGGGGCGAGCAAAAAGTGGTGTCGGCCTTGAGGTGGACCCCTCTCAACCATCAAGACCCCATTTTACAATCCGGGCTTTGCAAGAGTGTTGATTTTATCTGTGGCAATGCTAATTTATTAGTTACCAAAGGCCTTGAATAAAATAGTAACAGAGAATGACTGCGACAAAGTTGATTGATGTTGAATATGTATTGAATCACTTTGTTATAGTTTCTTTTTCCATTGTGTATGAACATCCCCCACCCCACCCGACCCCACCCCACCCCCGGCGCATGGCTAGGTGCGAATCGAAATTTTAGAACGAAATTTTAGAGATTCAGAGGGCTGTCCAGGCTGAATTTTAATTTTGTAATCACACACACACACACACACACACCAATGTGAACCCCGTGTGCTATCACACGTGCACCACTGTTGGGGTTCGGAAGAGGCCTAGACAAGTACACCTCGGTTAAGTTTTACAAGTTTACAATTACTCATTCAATGATATTTCATCTTTTTTCATTGCACAAAAAAGGATGAAATATCATTGAATGGGTAATTGTAATTGAACCACACACACCACTAGATCTGACTTCGACAGATTACCAGATAATAACAAACAACCACCATTTGATTTTCAGTTACACGAATTTATCAAAATGGCCAAAAATGACTTTAATCAAGATGGTTCATCTCATGTATTTTTTCAACATTCCGGATAGATCACGATGGTATTTTCGTTGATTCCACCGTGAACGACAAACGAGCAGCGACTATTACTAATAATTCTTCAGGCTCAAATGATATCTGTTCAAAATAAAATGTATTGTCGAACAATTTAGTCAAGATTGCCCAAACTGGATTATTCGTGATAAACTCGACCCTGTTAAGTAATCATGGCGACATAACAATATCGTCAGCGTGGACAAAATTCTAAACCAGGCACGTTTACCGGAATAGACAAACCATATTATCCAAGTGCGTATCCAGTGTCCGCTGTTGTTTATACCGCTTAAACGATCCTGATATTAGTGCTCTTGCCCCAATGAGAACAGGCAACAGAATCACCAATAAAAAATTATTGAGTCGGAAGATTATCTCGTCAACGGAGCTAAAATAAATGATGTAGTTGTACTGGAAAACACATTGAAATTTCAAATCGTGCTAAAACAATAGCCAATAAGATTTTGTATCATTCTGGCAAATATTATAGTAACAACGCCCCAGTAGCGATTATAGTATTCATTCGGTTGTACCTGCCTGGTTTGGTCGTCATTTTATTAAAGCGGACACAAACACTAATCTCAAAGGCTGTTGCGCAAAAAATCAGATAGCTGGGCTCAAATAGTGATATTACGATATATGCTTGAAGACAAGATCTTTTCATCGCTGACAGTAACTTCTGCGATAATATCATATAGGCCACAAAAATCTGTCTGGCTTCCTCAAGATGATAATGATATTTGCAGAAAAAGTATCGGTAATTTTACATTCTCTGCGTCATCTGATAATAAACACCGCTGCACAAGATTAATCATGGATCCAGCAGAACTTGATTTTGTGATCGCAGATACAACGTCGAAAGGAGTATTGATGTGGCAGCAATGTGTTATCACACGGGATGGAATAAATATTGCCACGATAGTCAGCTATTAAGATGGGGATTCTCCGCAATTTACTCATTTGAGTTCTAAGATGCTCTCATATTCGTCAATTAACCTTTTATCGATGATTAACCGGTTTCAGGCTGAGGTTGTTAGTGTCGCCACGGATTCTTTTATATAAGTCGATCAAAAATGGATCTTGTGAAACCATTTATCGACGAAGATGTTAGTTGGGGTCATTGGAGAATAAAGCGCGAACAAATACGTAATTATTCTGAATCGGCTGATGTTAATCCTCCTGCGGTGTATTACCGAAACGATAAATTATCAGAATCATCATCGTCACCGTCAGTGAATGATCCAATCACGAGACATAGCACGGTCTGTCTTAATGGTCCATGTGGTTCTGATAAAACAACATATGCGATATAATTATCAAAAAATTTCAGATATAATTGTGCTGACTCACTGTCTTGCCAGTAAGATGAAACAGCTGGAGTGTGGGTTAAGTCATGCACGTATCACAACTTCTATCGATGGCGTGGGTATGCGATAACGATTCATTCGTCGCAGGGGCTACAAATCTCAGAGACTAACATTTGGGTTGTCGACGATCGCATCGAATGGTTATATTTAGTTTATCTGGCTGTGTCGCGAGTTACAAAAATATATCAGATGCTAAGAATTGTCAACGTTACGGAGCTGCCAACAACACCTGTTGTATTAACTACACAAATAACCAACGCGGTGAAGAAAACATTAGCTGCTTACACACACACACACACACACACACACACACACAGAACCCCAAGTAACACCAGTTTGATCTTGATGTTAAATTTATAATGACGCTGAAACAACGACAAAATAATTACTGAGCCTGCTATAACACAATAATGTTGTGGCAATATTTTCCTAACGACGTTCGGCAATTTACCTTGGACATAATCGATAGTAGTCTCGGCCACACACGCAATAATGCCACACTGACATACCTTGAAGGTAACAGACGTCGAGTAGCTTCGTTCCTCTGAGCAAGTCCACTCAAGCAACGTTAGCGGTTTTTTTTTTTTTTTTGGCTGGCGCGTATCCACCTTTGTGGTAACTGGGTGTTTTCAGGAATTACATGTAATTGTTCACGGACAAATCCATGTTGAGGAGCTGTTTAATCTAGTATGTAGATTGCAGGCTGGCCAATAGATCTTACCATGCTGAACATTTTATGTGTGGTTACACTCCAGAGTGGATCTGTTGCTCTTGCTGCACCACATTCAAGTTCACTGGGTTCATATAAATACCTGACTGTCACGTTACTGCTCAACACCGGTTGTTGTAATTGATTCATGGTGATATTCGTCGTTGTTTGTGTTTTTTCGAAATTTCCTCGATGGGTTTCATGTTAATTTTCCGAGTGACCTCGTTGTTTAACGCGGCTGCCACGTGAAGTTGTTGTTGTTGTTGTTGTTGTTGTTGTTCTGGGGCTTAACGCCATTTTTCAGCACACGATAGGCTATACATGGCGGACGGTATTAATGGTGGAGGAAGAAACCGGGAAATCCGCGGAAAGAATCACCGACCCACGAGAAGCTACTGGCAAGCTTTCTCACATATCCACATTCGCCGAATCTTAGACTCGAACCAACGCAGACAGAGGTGAGATGGCAGTGATGCGTAACGGACAGCGCTTTAGACCACTCGGCCACTCGGGGCCCCCACCACGTGAAGTAGTCTCGTAACCCATTCGCAAGATCTGTCCTTGCTTAGTAATTCCTGCGCATACTGATGTCCAAATAATCGCTCAGCAAGTGTTCGACTAAATCGTTCAACTATAGCCTGATCGCGATGTAACGCGGTGTGTCCGCGTCTGATTTTAACGTTATGTTGTTGCATCAGCGATGATACTGCACCGAGAAATTCTTTGCCGGGATGAACCTGTAGCAACTGTTCCCATCGCAGGCCTCCACGAGCATAAATTTGTTCAAATGTGGATGCGATTTCAGTTGCTGTTTTAGTCGACAGCGTCACCCTATCTATGTATCTGCTTGCAACATCGACGACAGTCAAAGCGTACTTGTATGTGCGCCGTTTATGTGATGTGTCAATGACGTCATGTGGTAAAAGCAATATATCTGCCTGATGAACTTCCTTGCGTGTGCTGACATCAAACCGTCAATACCGAATCGTTTTGGGACGTGGTGGATACATTTTCCATATTACCTGTCGTGACAACCAACCTGTTGAAACTGCACGTGTGACACCTGCTGTATCGGCGAGTATGCTAATCGCTGCTGTGCCTCTCCAATATCCTCTTAGACTATAATAAATCGACTCCATTATGTAATTATTGGACAATTAATTGCATACACCCACCGTTAGTTGACCACACATCACCGATCTTATCAACCAGTTGGCGAGTGATCCTCATATATTTTTATTCTTTATCGACTTCAGGTAGTGAATCAACTTGACCTTGTTGCAGATAATTATTTCTATATGCCATGTCATGAGTATGGCACTCTTGATCAATTGCAATTACCGGACATTCATCTGGTTTTGGTTGATTTTTTCGTCCAGTCTAATAACAAGTCGGTTTTCAGGACCACAATAATTATATCCCGGAAGATATTTTTCCCCTGGGTACTTAGTCCATGGCGTTCCTGGTAATTTTCTAAGTGTCGCAGCAATAACACCGCCAGTCACCGTGTCACATACTTACCTGTGAGCGCCCGCCTGTTAGTTTTCAACGTGACTGCGCTTAACCCAGTTGTATCCGTGACCGTCTTGCATCGAACACAATATAAACTCATGGCTAGAAATAAGATTTGTTTGCAATATGAACGTGATTGAGTTTTCAGCGACACGCGAGCAGGCACCGGTCAAGCATCCTCCAATGTTACAAAATTCTATTCGAGCTATTATAATTGGTCTCTCTGGGTCTGGTAAAACTCAGTTATTGCTCAATCTGATAATGAGGTGGCTCAAACGGGACAAACTTTATTTAGCAGCGCCATCTGTGGATAACCAACCATTCTATAATGTTCTTAAGGAATTCAATGAATCAGCAGCAGGTTTGGAAAACAACGATGTTATTCAATTTATCACTGACGTCGATTTTGTCTAGTTCAAAATTCTACTAATGTCGCATTATTTTCAAAATGTCAAAGTATCTAGGCTCTCGAGTATGCTTATTATATGCATTCTGTAAAACGAACCTATAGGACGGGTTCTTGTGTTTATGTCTGACTGAAGAATTGTTTTGTTTCTTATATGGCATTTTCTATCTTCTTTTCTTCTTTCTTTCTCGCACTCAGATGCGGTTACTTTCCTTTTTGACACTGTCGTACTTATATACGAAGTTCTTACTGGGTCTTCTTATCATAACATTTTATTGCGTAGATAACGTCAATGTTTATAATATTTAAAGAGAGCAATTTAAAACAGACTGTATAATAGAAATACAGTTGCTTAACATTTTGTTTATATGCGATTGGATTGAAATGTAGACTTATATTAACTTACCCCTAGAACACAATTAACTGTCCCCGATGTCGATGTTGACCAGGTAGGAAAGATATTTATACAAAGATCGCAGATCGATAATGTGTCTCACAGCCCACTTATTTTGAAATGTTGTAAACTATGTTTATTTTGAAAGGATATACTTCAGTGGTTACAGAGTCGTATAGGTTGTTGAAACTGCCTGCTCTCCAAAAAGACGATGTCACTTAGTTGTGTTTCACAGAAGCCCGTTGTTATTACCTCCCTTGAGTTATTATGTTTACCGTTTCAATGCATATTTTCCAGCCTGCTAACTCTTGACAGTTTCGGGATTTTTCACATTAATTTGATTTTTATATGTGCAGAAAACGCTTAAGGACAAACAATATTTTATAGCATCAATTATATCTACACAGTATTCCTGAAGAGAAGGTCAACGTTGAAGAGAAATATCTTCATGCTGGGTCCTGATAATAAAGTGACGGTCCATTTTCATCTGTTTTACATCATGCACGTAGAAATACCGTATTCCCTTGCTGAGCTTTGAACTGTGGACATGTTTAATTCATCTGGATTGTTTTAGCACATCAACATTACGACATGTACATTTAGCAGTACACTATATATGCTCACATAAGCATCAATGTGGGTGGACTCCTTTAATTTCAACGGTTTGCATACACCCTTCAGCATTAATCACATTAAAGTGATGTTATAAATAAGATTTTTTAGTCTGCAATACTTGCTGAAACAACAATTAGAGTTAGCAAAATAACATAATATTAGTTAATCAGTGTCTAGTCAGATTGTCGTGGTTCCGAATCCTAGTTATGTCAACAGGCTTGATAGTAATAATGACTTGTTATACTAAAGTCCAACGTGAGATTTTATTTCATCTAATGACAAGGGCATTTTTGCTGGCTGAAAGTGAAACTCAGCTTAAAACTCTGGCTCAGATATTTATGGAGCTTTTGATTTGCTCAGTCATAAACATATATTTGAAACATGTATGTCAAACGAATGTTCATAATTTTAAGATTTTCATGACCGGACCTTAAATATATATATATATATATATATATATATATATATATATATATAATCATGGTATGTTTATCCATGTACTCCTAATTCAATAATATCCATCAGTGATATCAGAATACAAGCTATTACTAACGTCTCTATGAGATAGCAAAACCTCCCAACACACACCGGTTATATCGTCAGTATGTAGTGGTTACCTTCAATTTACGGCCGCACTAGGATTTACGTGTTACACTTAGCAAGCCCAAAAAACAGCAAAAAAGTTACTGAATATATGTTTTTAACCAAAATGAGATGCTATGAGCTTTATATTGCAATGAAAAAACTTGATGAGCAGCAGAGGAGGGGAGGGGCGAACACAAAGTGCTGTCGACCTTGAGGGGGACCCCCCCCCCCATCAAGACCCCATTTTACAATACGGGCTTTTGTAAGAGTGTTGATTTTATCTGTGGCAATGCTAATTTGCTAGTTACCAAAGAACAATCTATTCCTTGTATAAAATAGCAACAGAGAATGACTGCGACAAAGTTGATTGATGTTGAATATGTATTGAATCACTTTGCTATAGTTTCTTTTTCCATTGTGTATGAACACCCCCCACCCCCACCCCACCCCCGGCGAATGGCTAAGTGCGAATCGATATTTTAGAACGAAAGTTTAGAGATTCAGAGGGCCGTCCAGGCTGAATTTTAATTTTGTAATCACACACACACACACACATACACACACATACACACACACACACACACACACACACACACACACACACACACCAATGTGAACCCCGTGTGCTATCACACGTGCACCACTGTTGGGGTTCGGAAGAGGGCTAGACAAGTACACCTCGGTTAAGTTTTACAAGTTTACAATTACTCATTCAATGATATTTCATCTTTTTTCATTGCACAAAAAAGGATGAAATATCATTGAATGGGTAATTGTAATTGAACCACACACACCACTAGATCTGACTTCGACAGATTACCAGATAATAACAAAAAACCATCATTGGAGTTTCAGTTACACGAATTTATCAAAATGGCCAAAAATGACTTTAATCAAGATGGTTCATCTCATGTATTTTTTCAACATTCCGGATAGATCACGATGGTATTTTCGTTGATTCCACCGTGAACGACAAACGAGCAGCGACTATTACTAATAATTCTTCAGGCTCAAATGATATCTGTTCAAAATAAAATGTATTGTCGAACAATTTAGTCAAGATTGCCCAAACTGGATTATTCGTGATAAACTCGACCCTGTTAAGTAATCATGGCGACATAACAATATCGTCAGCGTGGACAAAAATTCTAAACCAGGCACGTTTACCGGAATAGACAAACCATATTATTCAAGTGCGTATCCAGTGTCCGCTGTTGTTTATACCGCTTAAACGATCCTGATATTAGTGCTCTTGCCCCAACGAGAACAGGCAACAGAATCACCAATAAAAAATTATTGAGTCGGAAGATTATCTCGTCAACGGAGCTAAAATAAATGATGTAGTTGTACTGGAAAACACATTGAAATTTCAAATCGTGCTAAAACAATAACCAATAAGATTTTGTATCATTCTGGCAAATATTATAGTAACAACGCCCCAGTAGCGATTATAGTATTCATTCGGTTGTACCTGCCTGGTTTGGTCGTCATTTTATTAAAGCGGACACAAACACTAATCTCAAAGGCTGTTGCGCAAAAAATCAGATAGCTGGGCTCAAATAGTGATATTACGATATATGCTTGAAGACAAGATCTTTTCATCGCTGACAGTAACTTCTGCGATAATATCATATAGGCCACAAAAATCTGTCTGGCTTCCTCAAGATGATAATGATATTTGCAGAAAAAGTATCGGTAATTTTACATTCTCTGCGTCATCTGATAATAAACACCGCTGCACAAGATTAATCATGGATCCAGCAGAACTTGATTTTGTGATCGCAGATACAACGTCGAAAGGAGTATTGATGTGGCAGCAATGTGTTATCACACGGGATGGAATAAATATTGCCACGATAGTCAGCTATTAAGATGGGGATTCTCCGCAATTTACTCATTTGAGTTCTAAGATGCTCTCATATTCGTCAATTAACCTTTTATCGATGATTAACCGGTTTCAGGCTGAGGTTGTTAGTGTCGCCACGGATTCTTTTATATAAGTCGATCAAAAATGGATCTTGTGAAACCATTTATCGACGAAGATGTTAGTTGGGGTCATTGGAGAATAAAGCGCGAACAAATACGTAATTATTCTGAATCGGCTGATGTTAATCCTCCTGCGGTGTATTACCGAAACGATAAATTATCAGAATCATCATCGTCACCGTCAGTGAATGATCCAATCACGAGACATAGCACGGTCTGTCTTAATGGTCCATGTGGTTCTGATAAAACAACATATGCGATATAATTATCAAAAAATTTCAGATATAATTGTGCTGACTCACTGTCTTGCCAGTAAGATGAAACAGCTGGAGTGTGGGTTAAGTCATGCACGTATCACAACTTCTATCGATGGCGTGGGTATGCGATAACGATTCATTCGTCGCAGGGGCTACAAATCTCAGAGACTAACATTTGGGTTGTCGACGATCGCATCGAATGGTTATATTTAGTTTATCTGGCTGTGTCGCGAGTTACAAAAATATATCAGATGCTAAGAATTGTCAACGTTACGGAGCTGCCAACAACACCTGTTGTGTTAACTACACAAATAACCAACGCGGTGAAGAAAACATTAGCTGCTTACACACACACACACACAACCCCAAGTAACACCAGTTTGATCTTGATGTTAAATTTATAATGACCCTGAAACAACGACAAAATAATTACTGAGCCTGCTATAACACAATAATGTTGTGGCAATATTTTCCTAACGACGTTCGGCAATTTACCTTGGACATAATCGATAGTAGTCTCGGCCACACACGCAATAATGCCACACTGACATACCTTGAAGGTAACAGACGTCGAGTAGCTTCGTTCCTCTGAGCAAGTCCACTCAAGCAACGTTAGCGGTTTTTTTTTTTTTTGGCTGGCGCGTATCCACCCTTGTGGTAACTGGGTGTTTTCAGGAATTACATGTAATTGTTCACGGACAAATCCACGTTGAGGAGCTGTTTAATCTAGTATGTAGATTGCAGGCTGGCCAATAGATCTTACCATGCTGAACATTTTATGTGTGGTTACACTCCAGAGTGGATCTGTTGCTCTTGCTGCACCACATTCAAGTTCACTGGGTTCATATAAATACCTGACTGTCACGTTACTGCTCAACACCGGTTGTTGTAATTGATTCATGGTGATATTCGTCGTTGTTTGTGTTTTTTCGAAATTTCCTCGATGGGTTTCATGTTAATTTTCCGAGTGACCTCGTTGTTTAACCCGGCTACCACGTGAAGTAGTCTCGTAACCCATTCGCAAGATCTGTCCTTGCTTAGTAATTCCTGCGCATACTGATGTCCAAATAATCGCTCAGCAAGTGTTCGACTAAATCGTTCAACTATAGCCTGATCGCGATGTAACGCGGTGTGTCCGCGTCTGATTTTAACGTTATGTTGTTGCATCAGCGATGATACTGCACCGAGAAATTCTTTGCCGGGATGAACCTGTAGCAACTGTTCCCATCGCAGGCCTCCACGAGCATAAATTTGTTCAAATGTGGATGCGATTTCAGTTGCTGTTTTAGTCGACAGCGTCACCCTATCTATGTATCTGCTTGCAACATCGACGACAGTCAAAGCGTACTTGTATGTGCGCCGTTTATGTGATGTGTCAATGACGTCATGTGGTAAAAGCAATATATCTGCCTGATGAACTTCCTTGCGTGTGCTGACATCAAACCGTCAATACCGAATCGTTTTGGGACGTGGTGGATACATTTTCCATATTACCTGTCGTGACAACCAACCTGTTGAAACTGCACGTGTGACACCTGCTGTATCGGCGAGTATGCTAATCGCTGCTGTGCCTCTCCAATATCCTCTTAGACTATAATAAATCGACTCCGTTATGTAATTATTGGACAATTAATTGCATACACCCACCGTACCACGCATCACCGATCTTATCAACCAGTTGGCGAGTGATCCTCATATATTTTTATTCTTTATCGACTTCAGGTAGTGAATCAACTTGACCTTGTTGCAGATAATTATTTCTATATGCCATGTCATGAGTATGGCACTCTTGATCAATTGCAATTACCGGACATTCATCTGGTTTTGGTTGATTTTTTCGTCCAGTCTAATAACAAGTCGGTTTCCAGGACCACAATAATTATATCCCGGAAGATATTTTTCCCCTGGGTACTTAGTCCATGGCGTTCCTGGTAATTTTCTAAGTGTCGCAGCAATAACACCGCCAGTCACCGTGTCACATACTTACCTGTGAGCGCCCGCCTGTTAGTTTTCAACGTGACTGCGCTTAACCCAGTTGTATCCGTGACCGTCTTGCATCGAACACAATATAAACTCATGGCTAGAAATAAGATTTGTTTGCAATATGAACGTGATTGAGTTTTCAGCGACACGCGAGCAGGCACCGGTCAAGCATCCTCCAATGTTACAAAATTCTATTCGAGCTATTATAATTGGTCTCTCTGGGTCTGGTAAAACTCAGTTATTGCTCAATCTGATAATGAGGTGGCTCAAACGGGACAAACTTTATTTAGCAGCGCCATCTGTGGATAACCAACCATTCTATAATGTTCTTAAGGAATTCAATGAATCAGCAGCAGGTTTGGAAAACAACGATGTTATTCAATTTATCACTGACGTCGATTTTGTCTAGTTCAAAATTCTACTAATGTCGCATTATTTTCAAAATGTCAAAGTATCTAAGTTCTCGAGTATACTTATTATATGCGTTCTATAAAACGAACCAATAGGACGGGTTCTTGTGTTTATGTCTGACTGAAGAATTGTTTTGTTTCTTATATGGCATTTTCTATCTTCTTTTCTTCTTTCTTTCTCGCACTCAGATGCGGTTACTTTCCTTTTTGACACTGTCGTACTTATATACGAAGTTCTTACTGGGTCTTCTTATCATAACATTTTATTGCGTAGATAACGTCAATGTTTATAATATTTAAAGAGAGCAATTTAAAACAGACTGTATAATAGAAATACAGTTGCTTAACATTTTGTTTATATGCGATTGGATTGAAATGTAGACTTATATTAACTTACCCCTAGAACACAATTAACTGTCCCCGATGTCGATGTTGACCAGGTAGGAAAGATATTTATACAAAGATCGCAGATCGATAATGTGTCTCACAGCCCACTTATTTTGAAATGTTGTAAACTATGTTTATTTTGAAAGGATATACTTCAGTGGTTACAGAAGTCGTATAGGTTGTTGAAACTGCCTGCTCTCCAAAAAGACGATGTCACTTAGTTGTGTTTCACAGAAGCCCGTTGTTATTACCTCCCTTGAGTTATTATGTTTACCGTTTCAATGCATATTTTCCAGCCTGCTAACTCTTGACAGTTTCGGGATTTTTCACATTAATTTGATTTTTATATGTGCAGAAAACGCTTAAGGACAAACAATATTTTATAGCATCAATTATATCTACACAGTATTCCTGAAGAGAAGGTCAACGTTGAAGAGAAATATCTTCATGCTGGGTCCTGATAATAAAGTGACGGTCCATTTTCATCTGTTTTACATCATGCACGTAGAAATACCGTATTCCCTTGCTGAGCTTTGAACTGTGGACATGTGTAATTCATCTGGATTGTTTTAGCACATCAACATTACGACATGTACATTTAGCAGTACACTATATATGCTCACATAAGCATCAATGTGGGTGGACTCCTTTAATTTCAACGGTTTGCATACACCCTTCAGCATTAATCACATTAAAGTGATGTTATAAATAAGATTTTTTAGTCTGCAATACTTGCTGAAACAACAATTAGAGTTAGCAAAATAACATAATATTGGTTAATCAGTGTCTAGTCAGATTGTCGTGGTTCCGAATCCTAGTTATGTCAACAGGCTTGATAGTAATAATGACTTGTTATACTAAAGTCCAACGTGAGATTTTATTTAATCCAATGACAAGGGCATTTTTGCTGGCTGAAAGTGAAACTCAGCTTAAAACTCTGGCTCAGATATTTATGGAGCTTTTGATTTGCTCAGTCATAAACATATATTTGAAACATGTATGTCAAACGAATGTTCATAATTTTAAGATTTTCATGACCGGACCTTAAATATATATATATATATATATATATATATATATATATATATATAATCATGGTATGTTTATCCATGTACTCCTAATTCAATAATATCCATCAGTGATATCAGAATACAAGCTATTACTAACTTCTCTATGAGATAGCAAAACCTCCCAGCACACACCGGTTATATCGTCAGTATGTAGTGGTTACCTTCAATTTACGGCCGCACTAGGATTTACGTGTTACACTTAGCAAGCCCAAAAAACAGCAAAAAAGTTACTGAATATATGTTTTTAACCAAAATGAGATGCTATGAGCTTTATATTGCAATGAAAAAACTTGATGAGCAGCAGAGGAGGGGAGGGGCGAACACAAAGTGCTGTCGACCTTGAGGGGGACCCCCCCCCATCAAGACCCCATTTTACAATACGGGCTTTTGTAAGAGTGTTGATTTTATCTGTGGCAATGCTAATTTGCTAGTTACCAAAGAACAATCTATTCCTTGTATAAAATAGCAACAGAGAATGACTGCGACAAAGTTGATTGATGTTGAATATGTATTGAATCACTTTGCTATAGTTTCTTTTTCCATTGTGTATGAACACCCCCCACCCCCACCCCACCCCCGGCGAATGGCTAAGTGCGAATCGATATTTTAGAACGAAAGTTTAGAGATTCAGAGGGCCGTCCAGGCTGAATTTTAATTTTGTAATCACACACACACACACACATACACACACATACACACACACACACACACACACACACACACACACACACACACCAATGTGAACCCCGTGTGCTATCACACGTGCACCACTGTTGGGGTTCGGAAGAGGGCTAGACAAGTACACCTCGGTTAAGTTTTACAAGTTTACAATTACTCATTCAATGATATTTCATCTTTTTTCATTGCACAAAAAAGGATGAAATATCATTGAATGGGTAATTGTAATTGAACCACACACACCACTAGATCTGACTTCGACAGATTACCAGATAATAACAAAAAACCATCATTGGAGTTTCAGTTACACGAATTTATCAAAATGGCCAAAAATGACTTTAATCAAGATGGTTCATCTCATGTATTTTTTCAACATTCCGGATAGATCACGATGGTATTTTCGTTGATTCCACCGTGAACGACAAACGAGCAGCGACTATTACTAATAATTCTTCAGGCTCAAATGATATCTGTTCAAAATAAAATGTATTGTCGAACAATTTAGTCAAGATTGCCCAACCTGGATTATTCGTGATAAACTCGACCCTGTTAAGTAATCATGGCGACATAACAATATCGTCAGCGTGGACAAAAATTCTAAACCAGGCACGTTTACCGGAATAGACAAACCATATTATTCAAGTGCGTATCCAGTGTCCGCTGTTGTTTATACCGCTTAAACGATCCTGATATTAGTGCTCTTGCCCCAATGAGAACAGGCAACAGAATCACCAATAAAAAATTAACGAGTCGGAAGATTATCTCGTCAACGGAGCTAAAATAAATGATGTAGTTGTACTGGAAAACACATTGAAATTTCAAATCGTGCTAAAACAATAACCAATAAGATTTTGTATCATTCTGGCAAATATTATAGTAACAAACTCCCCAGTAGCGATTATAGTATTCATTCGGTTGTACCTGCCTGGTTTGGTCGTCATTTTATTAAAGCGGACACAAACACTAATCTCAAAGTCTGTTGCGCAAAAAATCAGATAGCTGGGCTCAAATAGTGATATTACGATATATGCTTGAAGACAAGATCCTTTCATCGTTGACAGTAACTTCTGCGATAATATCATATAGGCCACAAAAATCTGTCTGGCTTCCTCAAGATGATAATGATATTTGCAGAAAAAGTATCGGTAATTTTACATTCTCTGCGTCATCTGATAATAAACACCGCTGCACAAGATTAATCATGGATCCAGCAGAACTTGATTTTGTGATCGCAGATACAACGTCGAAAGGAGTATTGATGTGGCAGCAATGTGTTATCACACGGGATGGAATAAATATTGCCACGATAGTCAGCTATTAAGATGGTGATTCTCCGCAATTTACTCATTTGAGTTCTAAGATGCTCTCATATTCGTCAATTAACCTTTTATCGATGATTAACCGGTTTCAGGCTGAGGTTGTTAGTGTCGCCACGGATTCTTTTATATAAGTCGATCAAAAATGGATCTTGTGAAACCATTTATCGACGAAGATGTTAGTTGGGGTCATTGGAGAATAAAGCGCGAACAAATACGTAATTATTCTGAATCGGCTGATGTTAATCCTCCTGCGGTGTATTACCGAAACGATAAATTATCAGAATCATCATCGTCACCGTCAGTGAATGATCCAATCACGAGACATAGCACGGTCTGTCTTAATGGTCCATGTGGTTCTGATAAAACAACATATGCGATATAATTATCAAAAATTTTCAGATATAATTGTGCTGACTCACTGTCTTGCCAGTAAGATGAAACAGCTGGAGTGTGGGTTAAGTCATGCACGTATCACAACTTCTTTCGATGGCGTGGGTATGCGATAACGATTCATTCGTCGCAGGGGCTACAAATCTCAGAGACTAACATTTGGGTTGTCGACGATCGCATCGAATGGTCATATTTAGTTTATCTGGCTGTGTCGCGAGTTACAAAAATATATCAGATGCTAAGAATTGTCAACGTTACGGAGCTGCCAACAACACCTGTTGTATTAACTACACAAATAACCAACGCGGTGAAGAAAACATTAGCTGCTTACACACACACACACACACACACACACACACACACACACACACACACACACACACACAGAACCCCAAGTAACACCAGTTTGATCTTGATGTTAAATTTATAATGACGCTGAAACAACGACAAAATAATTACTGAGCCTGCTATAACACAATAATGTTGTGGCAATATTTTCCTAACGACGTTCGGCAATTTACCTTGGACATAATCGATAGTAGTCTCGGCCACACACGCAATAATGCCACACTGACATACCTTGAAGGTAACAGACGTCGAGTAGCTTCGTTCCTCTGAGCAAGTCCACTCAAGCAACGTTAGCGGTTTTTTTTTTTTTTTTGGCTGGCGCGTATCCACCTTTGTGGTAACTGGGTGTTTTCAGGAATTACATGTAATTGTTCACGGACAAATCCATGTTGAGGAGCTGTTTAATCTAGTATGTAGATTGCAGGCTGGCCAATAGATCTTACCATGCTGAACATTTTATGTGTGGTTACACTCCAGAGTGGATCTGTTGCTCTTGCTGCACCACATTCAAGTTCACTGGGTTCATATAAATACCTGACTGTCACGTTACTGCTCAACACCGGTTGTTGTAATTGATTCATGGTGATATTCGTCGTTGTTTGTGTTTTTTCGAAATTTCCTCGATGGGTTTCATGTTAATTTTCCGAGTGACCTCGTTGTTTAACGCGGCTACCACGTGAAGTAGTCTCGTAACCCATTCGCAAGATCTGTCCTTGCTTAGTAATTCCTGCGCATACTGATGTCCAAATAATCGCTCAGCAAGTGTTCGACTAAATCGTTCAACTATAGCCTGATCGCGATGTAACGCGGTGTGTCCGCGTCTGATTTTAACGTTATGTTGTTGCATCAGCGATGATACTGCACCGAGAAATTCTTTGCCGGGATGAACCTGTAGCAACTGTTCCCATCGCAGGCCTCCACTCGAATAAATTCGTTCAAACGCGGCTGCGATTTCAGTTGCACTCCTTCTATGTATCTGCTTGCAACATCGACGACAGTCAAAGCGTACTTGTATGTGCGCCGTTTATGTGATGTGTCAAATGACGTCATGTGGTAAAAGCAATATATCTGCCTGATGAACTTCCTTGCGTGTGCTGACATCAAACCGTCAATACCGAATCGTTTTGGGACGTGGTGGATACATTTTCCATATTACCTGTCGTGACAACCAACCTGTTGAAACTGCACGTGTGACACCTGCTGTATCGGCGAGTTTGCTAATCGCTGCTGTGCCTCTCCAATATCCTCTTAGACTATAATAAATCGACTCCATTATGTAATTATTGGACAATTAATTGCATACACCCACCGTTTGTTGACCACGCATCACCGATCTTATCAACCAGTTGGCGAGTGATCCTCATATATTTTTATTCTTTATCGACTTCAGGTAGTGAATCAACTTGACCTTGTTGCAGATAATTATTTCTATATGCCATGTCATGAGTATGGCACTCTTGATCAATTGCAATTACCGGACATTCACCTGGTTTTGGTTTGTTTTTTCGTCCAGTCTAATAAAAAGTCGGGTTCCAGGACCACAATAATTATATCCCGGAAGATATTTTTCCCCTGGGTACTTAGTCCATGGCGTTCCTGGTAATTTTCTAAGTGTCGCAGCAATAACACCGCCAGTCACCGTGTCACATACTTACCTGTGAGCGCCCGCCTGTTAGTTTTCAACGTGGCTGCGCTTAACCCAGTTGTATCCGTGACCGTCTTACATCGAACACAATATAAACTCATGGCTAGAAATAAGATTTGTTTGCAATATGAACGTGATTGAGTTTTCAGCGACACGCGAGCAGGCACCGGTCAAGCATCCTCCAATGTTACAAAATTCTATTCGAGCTATTATAATTGGTCTCTCTGGGTCTGGTAAAACTCAGTTATTGCTCAATCTGATAATGAGGTGGCTCAAACGGGACAAACTTTATTTAGCAGCGCCATCTGTGGATAACCAACCATGCTATAATGTTCTTAAGGAATTCAATGAATCAGCAGCAGGTTTGGAAAACAACGATGTTATTCAATGTATCACTGACGTCGATGATGCGCCGCCCGTCGATGATATTAACGGGTATATCAACAATATAGTGGTTTACGATGATTTCATGCTTGACAAACAAATAAATCCAACAATAATATGTTCAAGGGGCAGGCATAAAAACACAGATTTCATCAACGTTACACAGCGGTTACACTCAAATCCCCAAAGTGATCAGATATAACTTTAATATTGTGGTTATTTTTAACGATGTTGACACACATAGGCTGCGAAATATTCATCAGACTTGATGCTCTGGCGTCGTGGACATAAATAAGTTTAAAAGCTTCTTTGCAAATGCTCATAAAGCCGCATACGATTCATCACTATATGTTTACACGATCCCGCAACAAGTTGGTCTCAATAACATCTTTTATTAAAGAAATAAACTTACTGTAGAATTTGCCAGGAAACTATTAACGAGATTATTTCTGAGATTGAGCAATTACAGCAAGATGGTCTCGCGGATCAACTGGATGTTGAAAATATCAACGATGATTTTGAGAAGATACAACAGCGCCTGAAGAGGAACGATATACAATAGCGGAATAATAAAGATTTATCAAATTACTCCAACATGAAATGGAGTTGTCATTTCTTTCACTGGCAAGTGCCACTGAGAAAATACAATCAAAGCTGTCTCGGCAATATCAAACTCGAGCAGCTGTAAGTGCTGGTGCGAGACAGCAAACGAAACTTGTATTGGAATCCGCCAAGGTGGAATACCAACGTGACGAGTAAAAAAAATTTACCGACAAAAATATGGGGTTTTGTGTTATTGATGTGCTATTTTTTCATGGTGGTGCGTTCAGGGCCTTTCACGGACATACAAACTAACAATTAATTATTCCCCCCGCGTGTCCAAAGAATTACCATCCTAGCCGGTTACACAAAATTGTGACCGCATACAAAACAGGATTAACGAACACTGACTCTATCAAATGACCCGGTGGGACATCAGCAGAAAAGCTATAAAGAACATATCTCTGCTGGGCCTGCTCGTGGGAAGCTTGCCCAGACGCAGTATACCTACCGTCGACTGCGTCACAGATTAGATTTCACCGTGTAACAAATTTTTGTTTGTTCCTGGGTAGTAAGTGTTATTTCCTAATTGCTTATGTCTCCAAATTGTACAAAATGGCTATTATTCCCCACAAACTTTGCTTTTGCGACCAGGACAGTGATATTTTAAAATTTACCTATTTTTCAGAACATTCCAGATAGATTCAGTGCTGAGTAAACTTGGAGTAACTTCTAGAACTTTTTAGAACTTTCCAGTAATATAAATAGTAGTATATATATACAGGGGCCTTACGCCCACCAGTTCAGTTTAATTTCAGCTGCTTAAGTGGATACGTATCTGAATTTTTCTGAGATGGCATCAAGAGGCTGCAAGCATCAGGCAGACACATTTTGCTATGTCTGCGACCAATTTATCAAGACAAGAGCGAAAAAGTACTCCGTGGAAGCATCTGCTAAGATGTGTGAGGCCTACAAGGCATATTTCGGCATGCCTGTCGGGGATCAAGACAAACCCTGGGCACCTCATTTCACCTGCTAGCACTGCAACAACAAAACACTGGAAGGTAAGATGAACAATTGTTGCTCGGAATTTTATGTTATAAAATTTGTAAAAATTTTTAAAATTGTAAAAGTTTTTAATTTTAAAATGTTTTACAATTTTCAATGTTATTGAATAAAATATATCATATAAGAAAACTGCTGCGAGAATCTCTTACATATTAGTAACGGGTGAAATAAATGTATTTTTGTAGGATGGTACAGACGGAAAAAGAGAGCCATGAAGTTCGCTATCCCAAGAGTTTGGTGGGAACCCACTGACCACTCAAGCAACTGCTACTTTTGCATGGTGGACCGTTCCAGACGTCGGTCTGGCAAGAATGCACCTGCTATAACGTATCCGGACCTCTCCTCATCCATCGTCCCGATGCCACACTGCCCTGAGCTCCCGTACCCACTCCTCCGGAGAGAGCTGCCGTTTTTGCAAGAGAGCAGCAATTCAGAGAACGAGGAAGGCGTTGTAGATCCAGAAGACAATTTCATAGGTGGACCAGAGGAGAGGAACCCATATTATCCCAACCAAAAAGACCTCAACGACTTGATCAGAGATCTTGGTCTCACCAAGTCCAATGCCGAGCTTTTTTGACGTCTAGGCTCATGCAGTGGAACTTGTTGGATAAAAGTGTGCAAGTCGCAGATCAGAAGAGGCGTCACTAAGCTTTATCCGGCCTCATCACCCCTCAAGATGAGCTCTGCTTCTGCCACAATAGAACCAGTCTGTTCGATGTAATCGGAATCTCCTGTAATCAGATTAAGTGGCGCCTCTTCATTGACAGCTCATCCAGGAGCCTCAAAGCCGTGCTGCTCCATAATGGGATCAAGTACCCGTCTCTTCACCTGGCTAACTCGGTGCACCTCAAAGAGGATTACAACAGCGTCAAGAGTTTGTTAGATACCTTGAAGTATGATGAGTACGGCTGGGAGGTCATCGGAGACTTCAAAATAGTGGCATTTCTGATGTGTCTGCAAGGGGGTTGTACCAAGTTTCCCAGCTATCTTTACTTTTGGGACGGCAGGGGCACCAAGGCTCACTACCACTGGAGGGACTGGCCACAACGGACCGAGTTATCTGTGGTAGGAACAACGTCCATTGATAGCCACTGGTGGACCCCCGGAAGGTGCTGATGCTCCCATTGCACATCAGATTTGTCAGAGATCTAAATAAGGAGTCGGCAGCATTCAAGTACCTTCAAGACTTCTTCCCTAAGCTGTCTGAGGCAAAGGTCAAATCCGGTGTCTCCGTCGGACCACATATAAAGAAGATTCTGGAGTTCAATGAATTCCCCAAGAAGTTCACTACTAAGGAGAAAGCGGCTTCGAACAGCTTTCTCGCAGTGGTCCAGGGCTTCCTGGGCAATCACAAGGCCGAAAACTAAGTGGAGCTGGTTGAGACTCTAGTGAACAACTACGGCACAATGGTCAGCAGGATGTCTCTCAAAATCCACATCCTTGATGCTCATCTTGATAAATTCAAGGAGAACATGGGAGCGTACTCGGAGGAGCATGGCGAGCGCTTCCACCAGGATATACTAGACTTTGAACGCCGCTACCTAGAACAGTATAACAAGAACATTATAGGAGACTATATTTAGAGGCTGATTCGTGAAAGTGATTTACAGTATAATCGTAAATCTCGAAAAACTACTCGCTTCTAAATCTTTTGTGGTCATTTTCGTATTACTTTAGTATAAATACATGTCAATTATGATTCATATGTTGTTGTTTTTTCTGACTTTATGTGAACGAAAATACACAAATTTGCCCGTTTTCTAATTGGATGTAGGTAAATTTCAAAATATCACTCTCCTTGTCACAAAAGCAAAGTTTGTGGTGGAAAAAAAAAGCCATTTTCTGTACTTTTAGGCATAAGCAATTACGAATGACACTTACTACTCAGGAACAAAAATTGTGTTACAATAAATTTACAAATGTCGTCGACGTCATATTTACAATACCTACAATACATGACGACCACCACCATCATGATCGAAGAATTATCGGCAAGGCCCAGAACCTTTTCCACGCGACATAAATCTTCAGAAAATATTCGTCAATCTTGTCATTGATATCCCACTGCATTTTATCGATGTCAAACCATGGTAGTTTGACTGTAGGCAGCTGGGGCCCGTTTCACTAAAGTGCGTAAGTTGTGCGTAACGTACGTCTGGCGTAAGTTACGCAAATGACCTTGCTTAAGCAGAATCTACCCGTTTCACTAACATTCCGTAAACTACCCATTAACGTAAGTACTCGCGTAACTTAAGGCAGGCACCTAGCTGACGTATGTTTTGCGCAAGGAAAAATGGCCACTTTTATCATCTTCGGACTGAATAAAAATAAAAATATCGGACGAAGTTCGCGATGCTAACGTGTGTTCCTGGACAGTACACAGGTCCTGAATACTTTGTATGCTCGCATTTTAACATCAAAATATTGCTTTCCAAGAGACATTTTTCTGCAACTGACAGATTTGGTGTAAGATGATATACGGAGACCAACACTGAGATCTCATCTTATACCCGCACATATTCAGGTTTGTATTTTGCCTCATAAATTTAAATTTAAATATGCCACTCGCAAATACCCTGCTAAAAATAGCTTTTACTTGCCCAATGAGAATCGGCTAGCTGGCAGGGGATAAAGTGGGGTATTATTTTGGTGCTGAAAAAATACTCATTATGCATCGTGTGTGTGTGTGTGTGTGTGTGTGAAATAGAACACGAACTTAAAACTATTTAAACGATACAAATAGTAATATACAAAATGCTTGCCGAATTGCTTTTTAATTAGCTTTTCATTTAACGTTGTATATTATTAAGTCTTTACAACAGTGCGTCTTGAGACTGACAATGTATTGTCTCTCCTCCCAATATTCTTTTTTTCAATGCAGTGATTTAATTGTACAACAAAGGACCACAAACATCTTCCCATGCATTGCAAAACATAAATATACATCACTACGATGCATACAGATGTATCGTAAATATCAAATTAATAAATAGCAAGTTGAAGACCGCTGGCAGTTTATTATCCCAAACGAGTCTGACGTTTATTACCCACCCCAATAAAAAACAATTACTAAAATTTGCGACAACACCAAATAACTTCATATGTACTATAAATATAAATTATACTAGGTCTATAGATAAGGTTATTTCGTGTTGTCACACATTTAAGTATAAATAATATTTTTTTTGGTATCTTTCGTGTTTTATTGACAACGTTCGACTCCTGTGCTTACAACCAAATTACTAACCTTACAACAAAACGTCCAAATGATTTTTTTCTGGGTTAGGTGGGATTTGGTTTACCAGCATTTAATAAACATTTCAAATTGTTCATGAAGACAATGGCAAATGTGGGCTGTAACCCAGTGCTACCGATAATTATACCTCTTGAATTATTAGAGGCTCGATTGGGGGGAAGTATAAGCATGTGGCTCTCATATACATTAGTATTTGTTTTATACCAATTTAATTATATTATTTTAGCGATATATTTTCTTCCAATTTGATTATCATAAAAATGAATTTTTATATGTAATAAAAGGTTAATGTTAATAGTTTACACTGTAGACTTTTTTTTGCAATTTCCCAGAAAATTCCATCCATTGCTTAAAAGAATATTAGTTATTCCAATTTCATAGACAATTGCATTCAGTTCTTAAAAAATAAAACTTCAATATCAATTTTGTGTCATTTAATGTGCATCTTCTTTAGATTTAATATAATATTTCTTTAAAAATGCCCCACCCCCACCCCCAAACTTATTGATGATCTTAACTGAGATGGCAAGATAGCATAAAGGAAATAAAATATACATACATAAATACAGGCAGAAATACTGATAAATAAATCTGTCGGTATATCAATTTCTTTCTGACGATTCTGAGTGTGAGGGTGATATAGGGAGGTGTTTTTTAAAATAAGGTACAACTTCTGTCATTACACTTTTGAAATCAAATGACTCTCTTTAACCCTGCTCAGTTGTCAATGCGTAGCATAGGGCAAATGTATAGTAGGCATCACAATGGCCCACTGACCACTCAAATCAACACCAGGCTTGGTTACCACATCTCTATTGTCAGTGTGTAGCATTGGGCAAATGTATAGTAGACATCACAATGGTCCATTGACCACTCAAATCAACACTAGGCTTGGTTACCCCATCTCTATTGTCAGTGTGTAGCATAGGGCAAATGTACATTAGACATCACAATGACCCACTGACCACTCAAATCAACACCAGGCTTGGTTACCACATCTCTGTTAGCAGTGTGTATCATAGGGAAAATGTTATAACAGACATCACAATGGCCCACTGACCACTCAAATCAACACCAGGCTTGGTTACCACATCTCTGTTGGCAGTGTGTATCATAGGTAAATATGTGTCATAGGGCAAATGTATAGTAGACATCACAATGGCTCACTGACCACTCAAATCAACACCAGGCTTGGTTACCACATCTCTGTTGGCAGTGTGTATCATAGGGAAAATGTTATAACAGACATCACAATGGCCCACTGACCACTCAAATCAACACCAGGCTTGGTTACCCCATCTCTATTGACCGAGTCCATTACAGGGGCTAATGTCAATCATATAGCAGATATTGGCCCATTGACCACTACAGCCAACATCATGCAGGGCTTTCCCAGCTCTGCAGACAGTGTCCATCAGAGGGACAAATGTCAATAAGCTATCATGCAGCAGTTATTCCAGTGGGGCATTGACAACTCAATTTGGACCAGTCCAGGTTAGATGACTACCTATTGGCATTTTGCCATGTGTGATGTTCTGAAACAGTCAGAAACCTATCAGTCTCTTACTATAAACATATATGATTGCAAATAATAGCAATGTATATACCAAAAATATCACCATTTTTTCATTCTTCACCATTTAATAAAATTAATATATGTGTTTCATGAAAATATTGTTATGACTCTATGGTCTTACATTAAGAACAGAAAAGAGCGAAAACCATCAGGTTGTGTAAAATTCAACAAATGATCTATTTTCCTAGAATGCAAAGTGAAAATTTAAAAAGAACTTCCAGTGTTGTGAATTAAATCCCAAATAGTCCTAAAAGTATCACAAGTCCAAACATATAAAGTTCAAATTGAATTCCAGTGTTGTTAAAAATAAGTTCCAGTATTGAATGTGTTTACGTGCCTGTAGTCCCTATAATTCTAAATTAATGTTTTAGTCTAATAATAATATTGAGCACAGTGAATAATAATTCCAACAAAAATAAAAACTGAATACAACAATAAGTCTGATTCTGCTTCAGATCTTAAGGCAAGAACGAGTAATTGTTTTCAAGCAAACAACATTAGATAAAATGCCATGACACAATAATAGAGCCAGGATGCAAGTCAGTCTCCTCTCTAAAACATTTAAAATGTTCAATATAATTTAAATATAAATAACAATATAATATGCAAGACTAAATCTAAAGGTATTGATTTTTATATCACCACAACTAATGTACACACACACACACACACACACACACACACAAAAATGAATACTTGCAGAAATAACAGCAAGTTACACCTGCTCTAAAAGAACAGAAATCTCACGTAAATAAAAAATGATAAATTATTTATTCCATTCATAACTAATTTATTAATAATCATAATAATCAATGAACATGATGATATTCAGGTGGTGTCTACAATATTAACAAAATTTCATTAATATCTGTGATAAGATGCAGGACTTAGTTGCACTCAAAATATTGTGTCAATTTATTTAATATTGCATTAATCTACATGGTTAAGAACTAAAAGATTTACAGTTTCTGTAGCAAGAAGTTATCTGTTTCTTTTCATTTTTTAAGACAATGAACATAACATTTACCAATTAACATGGTGATGCATTAAGAAAAATGTAAAACTGGTTGCATTCATAACATTTGGTCATATACTGAAGTCAATAACTCTTATAAAATTTGAATATCAAATACACCTCAAACAATATGTGACATAAATGATATTAATACAAATAATACTATCATACAGGTCATAGAATTTTTAATTAGTACTCTACGGAGATTCAAACCAGGTCCGCGGCACCCATCGCACGAGTGCATATAACACTGATTCAGTCGCATCATCTTTTTGGTGATGCGTGCTTAGTCGTGAAGGAATATGGGCTGGTGCGTGCAGGGAAGTCGATGGGTGCCGTTTACCCACATACCTGGTTTGATGGAACACATGGAGGGCCATTGAAAAGAGTGGCTTATTTGGGATTCAGAGTACGCACAATGACCTTGGCTAATTACTCCCATATTCAAACCAAGGTAAGTGGTAGAACAGAGGTATAATGATGTCCACTCAAAACTATAGTTACTGTGGTGCGGGCAAATGGAGCAAGCACATTAAGATTTAGGTACAGGTTTTTGTATTCACCTATATTACTAACTGATGTTATGAAATACATGAAATAATACACCTCCATGTGAGAAAGAAGTCACTGAATTCCATTTCAATATGTTACCAGTCTTGTCATAGTATGCAGTGAATGAGTAAAAGGGCAAGTTGACCATCTACATGTACATGTATTATAACATAATTAAATTTTCACTTCACCCCCTCTCCTTTCATGGCAATATATCTGAACGTGAGCTTAATATCCCACTTAAGTAACTCAGAAGTTTACAAAAGGCATTCATCTTGCTTATTATCCACAAATAGAACCATAATTTTGCATTAATGGTAATATTAATTGTACATGCGTGTGTGGAACCACTGTATGGTTCATTTTCTCTATAGGGCTCATAGTACTAATTCAGTTCCCATATTAAAGCTACGCAAATACCATGATATTAAAAATTCAATAACTTAATTATTTTAGCACTCATCAGCAAACCTATATTTATCAGTACAGACACATCCTTGATGACAGCTTCTTTGTAGAGGAAACAATATAGCGTTTTTTGGATCTATATGTGTTTGAAACATGTGCTTTCAATTTTGTGCTAAAGAGTCCGATGCTAATTTCAATAAAGCATTTTCCAAATTCAAGTCTGTAAAAGCACTGAAATTACATCACTAAATTGTCTCTTTTTCTTTTCATTAAAGCTATGATTAGCTCTAAAAAGATCGTATTTACTCAGTGTTTCCCTTTGCCATCATTTGTGCTTCAGGGACCATCAAACTTTTAATTTGATCTCCAGGCTTGATACCAAAGTTTGACTTTTACCCAGCCTGACCCCCAATTCTGACACCAAGGGGATTATTGACTCTCAGTCTTTCACCCATATGGATATACTGCTGCTACACTCTTACTTTCCTTATTAACCAATCTTGGACTGCCAAACCCATATATACTCTATTTTATCACCATCTTTTCTAGACTGGTTTCCATTTTTTCATAGCATTCGTACTTTGAGTCCTACAACTCCACTAAATGATCTTATTAAAGGTTTATGTCAGGAGATTAATTTTAAAACAATTGTATCTAAATTGTAAAGAAACATTTTATTATTTCTGCCACAATATTTCATGCATATTCTAATTACAAGCTATAAGATTTTCAAGTATAACTGTTGACTAAACAATGTCAAGTGAAATTTTGTTTTATCTTTATTCATATGAATTTATAGCTTTGTTTTTTGTATTTATAGGTGTATCCATAAAACAGGAGGGATTCTACCCATCCAACGCCCCAAACTGTGTGAAGAGTGAAGATTATCACAGCTGTCCTCAAACTGCACAAGGCCATTGATAAAAAGTTTCCCTGTAGATTATGATAGTGATGACAATGAAGACAATGATGATGAAATGATATTTGATAGCCTTGTCGATGAAAGTGAAAGATTATCAGACTTACGCTCTTGAGAAGAGTTTGAAACACAGTTAATAATCTGTGAACTACTTGAAAGGCAATATTTAGTATAATAGTGATAACAGATTAATAGTAATCATAGAAAAATAGGATATGTAAATTCTACACATAAATACGCCTGATTTACAGAAAGTAAGCACTGAATGCCATTTTACTAATTATATCTTACACAAAATATGGGGGGGGACACAGAGAAGTAATATGTTATGTCATCATACGTTCCTTTTTACAGTTAATACATATTTTCAAGCATTTACAACTTTCTTCTTTGTAAGAGCAATTTCTCCATTTCAATCTCCATTAAGCTACATGGGTATGTACAAGTTTCAGGGTATCTACACATGGAGCTAAATAATTTGATATTGATTGGTACAGTAATATTGAAGTGATATAATTTCAAAAGAAAACTAAAAACAAGATACTAACTCAAAATTATATTAATCGGAAAAAATCAAACCACAAATAGTATGCTTATATTGAGATTGGCATAATAATTCCTAATTACAAAGCTTATAACTTGGATGTTGATAAAAAGACGTACACAAAATTTTCTTTAAACTATGTATAGAATGAAGTATCTTTCATTTTGCCATTATTAATGCATTGCTAACTGCATTTACTTTTCCACTGTTGTTAATAACCTATTATATTTCTATGTCCATTGTTAGTTGTTATGAACATCTTTCTACTTGTGTATATTTTGGCTGTAGTTTTCTCGGTAATTGTAGAGGTGTGACTAGAATATAGCTTCTGATAGTTTGTCATAATTTTGTTTCTTAGGCACTAAATTCTCCTCTAAGACCATTTTCGAGACCGTGAATCTACTTCCACTATTGTGGTTGTCAGATAAGATGGTTTTGTCGTCTGAGAAGCTGTCATTCGTGTCGGAAGTTTACATTAATAAGGACACATTTCTTGTCTCCTATCCCTGAAAAGTCACAGGATTAAACGTTGCGGCAGGTGAGCAAGTTGCGACGATGTATCGGATTTACGTACACTTTCGAGAAACGCACACTTTGCGTAAGTTACGGCGTGCGTAACTTCCTACTTTGTGCGTAAGTTACGCCAGTGTTAGTGAAACGATCCCCAGGTTTTGAATTCTTGGCGTCATTATAGTGTTTGAGTTCACGTTCTGTCAGCAATAATTTATTTGGGCTTTGCAACGCCGTTGATTTTAGAGATACTTTTGCCTCAGAATTCTTCTTTGATGCTGATTGCAGCTTTTTTATCTAACCGGGTGTCAGAGTTGCGTTGACATGATGATATGACTTTATAACATTCTGAATGATCTAATTACACGTTTTCTACTGGTGCATTAATGACTCTCATTCGTCCACCAACGCCATCAAGCAACAATGTTTTGTCTGACAGTATAACAGCGATTGCTCTGTAACCACCAGGACTATCCGGTATGCCATTAACTGTAGCTCGCACGTGTAGATCAACGACAGATTGTCTAAACAAATCTAAGTGTTCTAACGAGACATAATGGATCCGATATAGCGTTGCAAAGTCCCGCTGAGATATCTGCAGTCTGAGTCGAAAGTTTGATCAGACCCGATCAATCTGATCAAACTATGATACGCCAGTGCAATGTTAATTTGCACAAAATTCAGTATTATGTCTTCGGATGATTCTTGATGTCCATTTATCCTCAACGAAGTTGTAGATGCCCTTAAACCGTCAAACACTATGGGGATTCTTTCTTGATTTTTCAGTCTTGCGTTAATTTAAAATGCAACGAATATATGTCACGGTGCTGAAATTCCCTGTTGAGATGCTATCTGCCATGTAAATGAATGTGGTGTGCTTGTAACTGAGTTTGTGATCATTCTCAACCATGACAGCGTCGACTTACCACCGCTATCCATGTATCCATGAAACAGAGCAGTATCATACAGCTGAATCTACCGTCGGCGTTAACCTGTGATCGTCGTGCTGCAAATCCCAAGCTGAATTCTGGATTGCCGCCAAGGTCTATCGGGACTACGTCGGTGTCAGCGTTGTCAGCGAAGTTTCTTGGTCGTCTCATGTCATACTGTGTATGGTCAGGATGGTCAGTAATATCCTTGAGAACATAATTGATGGACCAGCAGACATCGAATAATCATCGGAATGTCTTGCAAGACCGAGTATCATAGTAGCAGCATCGACGTCATTGTGACATACCTCGATTTGTCTGCCATCGATGCTATATGAGGATATTTTAAATAACGCCACAATACAGTTATTAACAAGCCCACAAATGTCATTTGCTGCATATGAGGTATTGTCATTTTACAGACGTTTACCATGAACTTCAGTGAATGAATCTGCGAGAATGAAATACTTGGATGTATCTTGTATTTGCAGTTCGATTCGTTCACGTTGGTTTGGTTCTCGTGCTTCATAAGAGTAATATTGAAAATCACGCACAGACTCATTATGGAGTACTGGTACGTCCATGTTAAATGCCTTGATCAGGTGCACGTTTGACCATTTTTATATTCGTTGTTGTCTAAAACAATGTTCCAACACCGTTTAATATCACTGCTAACGGCCCAGACCACTTCCCGCTATCAGGTTTTCGGTTATATTTTTTCGATTTCGGTTGCGGCTTGTTTCGTCAGAGGTGGCCTGCCAGATAATTCTTTCAAACGCTCATTTGCGGCCTGATTTATTATTTGCTGACACTTGTTGGCATCACGTCGGTGCAGGGCAGTTTTACCGGCTGTGGTTTTCGTCGTACTAATCGTGCGAGACTGTCTCTGATCGCTGAGTAAGTTTTACCAACAACATCACCAACAGTGCCAATACCCTCATCACGAACATATTCTATGGCTTTCAAGCCTAATTGTTTTGCAATCCGATAGCTGTTGGGGCTATCCTTCTAAACAAAACCTTGAATAACATTGCATAGTCCGTCTCCGTAGATCGCTTTATAAACCGGTAATCGTGAATTTATCACCCTGACGTTTTCATGTCCACGTTGGGCATTGTGTATCATCGTGTTAATTTTGTATCGCCGATCTAATTGATCAAGGACTGTAGTGACCGTCGATAATTTCATAGACCAGTGCCCGATAAACGCTATTGTCCATGACACCATGGGTTAATAAACGATGACAAATGTAAGCTGCTTCATTGATGATTTCACGGAAATTATTGCAGGCTCGTCTTCCTCCAATCAAAAGTTCTAGTCGATCAACATCAGTCAGTAAGTTATTGAGTGATAGTTTATCTTGAATCACTGGAGAGGTTTGTTTTTTTACGACGTCGATTGCGAGTGGCAAGGACACTTCCAGCTGCTTCTTCTTTCACAATATGAGGTGGTTTGAATGATGATTTTTCGGACAAGAACATATCTCCATATTTCTTGCTTCTTTGACTTGTTTCTCAAATGTTTCAAATTCATCCTTATATTTATCGCTGGTTTGACTTATACTATGGTAATTTCGAAACATAAAATGAGTCCAGGTTTTTTGCCAACATCGTCGGTACTTGGATCCAACAAGGTATCACGTTCCGAATATAATGTTGCAGCAATCGCTACGGGTTTCTCTCTAAGTATTTTACGACCTTCTTTGGTACATTTGACAGGTGGAAATATAGAGAAGAATAAAAGTTAATTTCATATGTGTTAGATAATTAGGTTTGTTAGCGTACATGAATATTAATATGTGTGAGAGCCAATACGTAATTTAGCCACTGTATGTCATCTGCATATGGTTTAAAAAGCCATTCACAGTTGAGAATATTATTTCGATCAGTACTAAAGCTCCAGCACATTTTCTTTAAGAATAACATTTTAGCTGTGTGTCTACACCTTTAGTTTCAATATTTTTAATCGTTTTTTGATAAATATTTTGACATTTCTGACCTTGTTCAGAACCAAGTCAATGTTGTACCTGATTGGTAAGATTTATTTTGTAAACAAACAGTACAGTGCTAGTTTTTCTCTATTATCGTGGATTAAATATTTAGATAATTATTAATGGTAAACATGATTATGGTCATCACTCTGACCTTAGAAACGTCTTGAATGGAAACTTCCATTTAGTGAACCAGAATATCTTCAGCAAATGCTAATTGCGACCTAGGTCAAATACAAAAATGTATACCATCTTGTATGCCTATGAATTACTCATTCTTCAGTCGAAATCAGTCTTATTGTTGTGTTCAGTTTTTCATTTGGGTGGATTTATCTTTTCAAATTACTATTCACTGTGATTACAAAGTGATCAGTTATATTCTTTGACAGGAATATTAATCTGGAATTATAATGAATTCAGATAAGAACATTTTCGATTATAGTATTGTGATACATCGAAAGATTGTTAACACATAGCCATTGACACATTGGCATATTTAATATCGGAATTTATTTTGAATACCACTGGAACTAATTTAGAATTACATACATTTGGACTTGAGATATAAATTTTATGACTATTGGGGATTTAGTTCACAATACTTGAAGTTCATTTTTAAAATGTCCACTTTGTATTCTAGGGTTAGAAATTATTTGTTGAATTTTACAAACTTGTTGATTTTCTGTTACCTAGTATAAGACCACTGAGTCGTAACAATTTAAATATCAAAATAATGTGTGCATTATATTAGCATCCAAACATGTATTATTATTTATAATAGTCAGTGATATCTTTTCCAGCCATGAACATTGAGCGGTGGCTAAATTTCGGTTATCGTGATGAATTGTCGACTAGAAGAGTGCAGGTTCGAATCCTACAACTACATCAGCCTGATTTGGCTGCCAGTGGCCGTCCTCGGACTACTCACTTAACACCAACTGCATTGGCAATAAATATCCCGCTTGTGTTGCTGTGTCATGAAATCAAAACAAACCAATCAAACGTGAATGTTGGGTGATCCACTGTAATCATGTTTGGACAAGTCCACTTGAATGGGATGCTTGGGCTGCTTTCGTAGTGGAGTAATTGTGTTGGCAAGCCACTCTTTAGATCTAATGGCACTATAACCAAAAGCCAGCAGCACCTCTTTGCGAGTCAACGGTCGTAGAACTACGTCTTTTCATATCAATCGTGTGCGGATGTCGTTTTCTATTATAGTATGTATCGCTCCCCTATCTGCTGGTTAAATACACTGACCAAACAGATTAATCGTTACATTTTCCCAAGAAAATAGTTAAGAATAATCCTAGCAACCTCGTTGGACAATGACACCTTTTTCGTACAAATTCATCAATTTAAACCTTACATATGCCTCTTTCATTGAAATCAAGGATCATCGATATCACAGAGGTAATTATATTGAAAGGTTAACATGTCAAATATCATGTAGTCAATATACCTTAGCATTTAATTCGGAAAAGGGCAATTGGTTTGGCTATCTAACTTTTCCAAGGGTTGGTAAGGAACGAAATGGAGCGATAACCATTGGTTAGCGAATATCTGGCCAGTATGTTTGTTCGAAATGCACAGCTGACGTTTTCCAGTTTGTGGAGATTTCATGTGGCGATCTAAATGCTTGTTAAATCAAATTCAAGGTCAAACCTTGCTTAAGTGTTAGTGGAAATTTAAATTAGTTTCCAGGAAAAAAGTATTGCGTTCCATGTTATGTCAAATATGTATATATCGCGGTTTGATAAACAAAGGTTTTATTCATATTCATTGCCAGTCTTTGAGAATCTATGATCAGCATTTACAGTTGTGTTCAGATATAATTTTAGAGGAATCATTTAAACGATTCTTTGGAATTGTTAAGTGTTCATCGATATTTTGAACTTAAACACTACTTTGGGATCGTTCAGGACACATTGATAGACATTCAGGATTGCATCATTGTGGTATATCAGGAGATAAAAGACTCGGAAATCGTTTGCAACGTTCTATACTTTTGAAATCGTGTTAGAATGTTTTAAATTGTTTGGAATGTATCCACAATACTATAAGTGTCTCTTAATGTAGAAGCATTGACACGTAGAGAAATAACATTTTATTATTTGAACATTGTTTACATTCTTGCTCTCATTTACTTTACGTTATATAGTTTAAGACACAAGATCCTAACAGTAATTTGGGGTCTTATCCGGGACCTGAATTTCTTTAAAATATTGCGGAGATAATAAGAATAAATTACATTTCCACTTGAAACTGACTTGGATTCAGAATTTTCCCTTTCTCTTGAAATATTTTATTTTCACAATGTTTTAACTCTATTTTTATAAAAACGTAACAAAACAGACTGAAAACCAGCCACATCTGTATATTTGAAAATATGATTTCTTCCTTTAAATACAGTCTGAAAAGCAATAGCTAACACTATTGTAATTGAAATCTTAAACATTTGATATCTTATAACAACTGGACAAATATCGAGGAACCCGAATTAATTCGATAAGTTATCCAAATAATGTCCTCTAATGTGTTGTGTATAAACTGGTCAGAAGAATCACTATGATATAATCACAAAATGTCTTTAAATGAATTCACAGTATTTCCGTGCCAGTTATTATTCTAATTAATCTGAAAATTTCGAGCACTGTAATTCCAACCATTGTTTAAATTAAATAAATAAATTATTCTTCTCAAAATAACTGACTATCTTAAAAGACTGATGTTTACTACTAAAAATGCCTAATTTCATGCAATAATGTTCTCTTATAGATAACTAAAATGCAAAAATGGCTAGCGTCGAACATTAATTCTAGAACGATCCGTACTTGTAAATAATATCATGTGCTTTTACGCTAACCAATAAATAAATTATGTCAGCTTGACCTCTAAATTAGGTCAGCTAGGACTCTTAAGAGAACCCGTGGCCTGAAGTCAGATGACGCCATGTTTACTTCAGCAATAGTCCAACTCAACCTTCAAATCTGTGAATGGATTTATGCATTGCTTAGAAGAGAGTCTCATCCTACAATACAAACCATTCATTTGGAAAATTAGTATTTTGAATATATTTAACTAGATAACTCTTGCAAACTACCATCATGAACGAAAATACATACACTCAAATTCCAATGGTTAATATCAGATGGGAATATATTTGGTTAATAATACAATATATATATATATATATATATATATATATATATATATATATATATATATATATATATATATATATATATATATATATATATATATATATATATATATATATACAAACTACTATAAGACTTATATAAACGTGAAATTCGATCTTACCAATCTTTGGTTCTTATTTTTCATTTTATTAATGACAGTAAGTAGGTTGTGATCACTGACTACCCGAATCAGAGAAGTAGCTGAACTAACATGTGTTTCAGAAGGTTGCAAGAGCAATGTTAATGCTAAACATTCCTTTTCAATAGTGGAGTAATTTCTTTGGTGCTTGCTCAATTGGATTGAAACTTAGCAGACTGGATGATCCACACAACTGTTGTCTTCCTGTATCAATACCTCACCAAACCCTAATTCATTTGCTTCAACAGACATTTAAAATCATTGTTGGAATCTGCAGTTGAAAGAACGGGTGTACTGTTGAAAATGGCTTTTAACGTGTCAAAAGACTACTGATATTTGTCAGACAAATATACCTTCGTTTCGGTACTGATCAAATTGGTCACGGGTTCATCAGTTACTGAGAAACTGGAGCAAAATGTACGATAATATCCAACCATACCCAGAATCACAAATTTTGCTTATTACTAATAGGCACAGGAAATTCAGATATATATTTAAGCCTTAACTTCTATAGGTTTAACTTTACTGAATCCCAAAAATTGTCCAAAAGCACAACGAAAGTCACATTTACTTAAATTAATTGTCAAATTTGAACCACTGAGTCAATCAAAGACCTTTCGAGATGTTTCCAAGTTCTATGTACCTGTATAGTTGCAGATTAAGACGTCATCGATGTAAGCTTCACAAGAACAAATACCAGATGTTATCTTGTTCATCAAGCATTGGAATGTACAAGGGGATCCTTTCGTCTCGAACTACATCACTTTATATTGGTAAAGTTCATCTGCAGTTCCGAATGCCGAAATTCCCTTGGCTTTTTCTGTAAGTGGAAATTGCCAGAATTCCTTCAAAAGGTAACACTTGGTGACATATTTTGTATTTCTAATTCTCTCAATGGAGTCATCGATTATGGTCAGTGGAAGTGAATCTGTCTTGTTGAAAGTATTATGTTTCTATAATCAGTACAAGTAAGGCAGGTTTCGGTACTAAAATGCATGGTGAAATTCTATTGCATTTGTTTGGTTCGATGAAGCCATTCTCGAGCAAATACTAATTTCTTTCTCCAAACAGTCTTGTTTGAGAGGATTCATGTCGTAAGGATGTTGTTGCAAAGATGTAGAATCTAAAAACTGTAACTAATGTGGGACAATTATGTTTACTTTATGGACGTTGTTCTGACATTAGAGGGCCCATTGATAACAAAAGTTTTCATACAGAAGCCTTCAATTTTCTAGCTATACTATTGAATAATCGGAAGGGAATCTTTGAGTGGGATGCCAACACCTTTGAAATTTAATAAACTGAGATGGTCGGTATACATTAAACACACTTACTCAACAAATAAGAAAACATTTAGTGGGCTTGAGAAATAATATACAGTTGGGAGAACAAGTGCACTCTGAATATCGTGGGATGATTAGCAGTCTTAAAATTGAATACATATACTTAACACTTTCACACACGCTTGTAAATAACTGCAACATTACATGGGGGTTCTTGTATATTCTCAAACCGACATTTTTCTGAATGTTGGAGTTTGGCCGAATCCGTTTTACATCATTTCATTTGGTCACCACTTTGGCTTACTTGACAAGTGTCAATGATGTGATTAAAGGATCATAAATAGAATCACATTTGTCACCATGAGTTTGTGACAAATGGAAATGTTTGTAAAACTAAAAACAAGATTTGTCGCGAATTTCTATACATTCCTTAATGACGGAAACTACAGAGGTACCGGTTTACAGAAAAAGTTCCGTGGTACATACCGTCGGAAAGAATTTGGTATGCCGGTAATACTGCGCACTTCTAGATAAGACACATCTAGCAATAGACGAAATGCCTGCGTGTGGTGAAGTGCTGAACACCCTATCGGTGCATACGTTTCTCAAGCCTTTACTCACAATTGGACGTGGATATGCATCATAACCTCGAAATGACTATAACTCTTATTGACGGATGATGCCATAGGAGTAAAAGGATAGACATTAAAGGTGGTCGATGCATCGATGATAGAAAGGCCAACAGCGGTGTAAAACTGCGACGTTTACTTCACTAGGATTATTACTTTACTGGAATTGTTTTGAAATTCCACTACTGAAATACCACGGAAAGTAAGAGTACATAGGCTCAAACAAAAATTGGATGTAAACATCACTGAATCGAAAATGGCGACGGATTTGTAACACCCAAGCATACAAACATGATCCAGTATTGTACAAATCGAAAATGACCAGGCCACAAACTACAAAGCCTTCCTCTGCCTCCATCGTTTCCGTGTGAAGGCATGTACAGGTGATGCATTTTCCACTGTAAATATAACAGTTGTGGGTAAACATTATTTGACCCAAGACACTGCATTCTAGATTGAGATGATCAAGCAATACACGTCATATTGCACAAGACCATATTGGCAATCTCATTAAGACAGGTAATAAAGGAACTACAAGGAGCCATAAATAAACAAATCAGTAAAACCTCCAACCAGAGGGAAAAGAGAAAGAAGACATAAAATGAAACGAACGGAATACTGCAAGATGGACGTCGAAATCAAGAAGACGACGAAAAGAATTGAGCTTTGATAGCAGCTGTGCACACAAGGAGAACCAAATTACTAACTGAGGTTGCTGAACCGGAAGCAAAACCATCACCAGTGAAAGGGAAAACCGATAACTACCTGCTGAATGTCTAACCTGAAAAGAATTACCAAGGAATAGTGTTACAGCTGGCAACAATATGTTTCAGAAAGTTTAAAAACAAGTGAAATACCACATATAAAGCGTAATATATCAAAGGCAAAACAATTCGCACCTTCAGCAGAAATCACACCCTAAAACGATAGTTTAATATAGTCGAGAAAAGGATGGACACAGTACAAGAATTATATGGTACAGGTAAAAATGAGAGAGAAAGCTGAGAAAGTGGAACAAATACGAACTTCCCGTAAGACAAAAACGGATACAAATGATACAAGAATCAAATAATAATTTCTTCGAAGCCCACAGGAAACAAAACAAAAGTAGAACTTTATATATAAATATGATACCTTAGAATGGATGCAACTGAAACTATTTCACGGCAGAGGTCACACAAGACTAATGGATAAGGGGAGACAGAAACAGAAAGCCGGCTAAAAAATGCCTGAAAGGAGATTACTAACGACCTGGAAAACCCTGTCCGTTTAAAAAGTGGATAAATTAGATAAATAGAAATGGGGGAAAAATCTCAATCGACGTTAATTTTAAATAATAAGTCATTCGGGTATACAATTAAAATAAGCCTTCGTTTATTTAAAGCTATTGAGAGGTCTGCTCCAAAGGACCAGCCAGCCATAAGTGCTGAGAAGGACTTCAAGGTGTTCACAAATAACGAAACTGTGTGCTAATTGGTAATAAGTAAACAAGTTAACGGTTAGGTGTTTGATTATGACCTAACCTATTAACTACGTCATTCGCGTAGTCGTTGGTACATTATGGTATAAAATTCAATATAAATGACAAAAAGACTTTGTAAACAAAGTTGATCTCATGCTGAGATTACTAATCAGGTTGACTTTGCAAGCTGACGGAGTGAAGTTAAATGATATCCAAAAGCCTTTTGCTTTGGTATGTTTATGC
>JAECUM010007268.1:0-48341 GCA_016617855.1 Megalonaias nervosa | reverse complement strand
GTTCCCTACATGTACACATTTGTTTAGGTTTTGTTGCCTTAACTAAGATTGTTAGTTGTAGTTTCATAACCTTATCGCCAAACAATCATGACTTCGCTAAAGGATCTAGCTGAATTTGGAAAACAACTTGGTTATGAAGGGGAACGTCTGAGGAAGTTCATAAGTGAAGAACAAGCAAAAGAAAGGGATCAAAGGGCAAAGGAAAGGGAATTAGAAAGGGAAAGATTGGAAAGGGAACACCAACTCGAAAAGGAGAAAAGGGAATTAGAAAGGGTACAACAACTCGAAAAAGAGAAAAGGGAGTCGGAAAAGGAAAGATTTGTATTAGAAAGGGAATTAGAAAAACGGGCAAGGTTAGAGATTTTAGAGTTAGAAAAAAGAAATAAACAAAGAGTACGAAAGACAATTAGAGTAGCACACGCTAGAAGAAATCAAGATTCTGCCTCTAGCAAATTAAAAGGCCCTAAATTACCTTTCTTTGACGATGAAAAAGATGCATGGATAGTTATTTTCATCGGTTCGAGCGGTATGCCGATAACCGGAAATGGAAGCGAGATGATTGGGCTCTTCATCTCATTGCTTTGTTAAAAGGTAAGGCTCTCGACGTATACTCAAGACTTCCTAGTAACGAGGTGTTTAATTACGACGCTCTGAAGGAAGCACTATTAAAGCGGTATGAATTAACAGAGCAAGGTTTCCGGAAAAAGTTTAGGTATAGTAGACCTGAGAAGGGGGAAACCTTTGGGCAATTTATCGTTAGAATAGATAATTACTTCCAACGCTGAATGTGCTAAGGTGAACAAAACTTTGAGGGTTTAGTGGATTTCTTGCTCAGAGATCAGTTACTAAGCATAGGGCGAGATTTGAACCAGTTTCTTAAGGGATAAACGTTCACAGATGTTCAAGACACGGCTAAGCAAGCAGATCGTTTCGCTGAAGCACATGGTAAAAGCACAATCTCCTAAAAGAAAAGGCCCCATACATAAGGCAGCCGTAGCCATACATAACAAAAACCGTTCCGATAGATCTATTCGTGAAGATATTCCTTTATTCGGTACATGTATGTTCCCGGAAGCACGGGTACCAACAGCGAACGGTACTGTTAACGGTCAGGCGGTCAGTTTTACCTGATAACGGTTGCACAGGTGTGGTCGTCAAAAGTAGTCTCGTGATGGATAACCAAATGCTGGGGATAGACTCCCTGCATGCTACTCGATCAGACGATCGATCGCTTTCCTGTTGCAAGAGTTAGGATTGAAACTCCTTTCTTGACCGGAACAATTGATGCGCTTTGTATGGATAATCCAATTTACGATTTGACAATCGGCAACGTTTGAAGGGTCTCGTCTGCCGACTATGGAAGATTTTCAAACACCCCTAGTTCTAGCCTTTGAAACGCGAGCGCAAACCCAGCGGGAGAAATGCGCGTTTCGGAAATTAATCGTCCCCGAATCAATCGAAGGAATCTCGCGTGAGATTTCCTCCGGGAGCAAGAGCGCGACACATCTGTAAGTTCTGTTAGAGAGAAAATCGAGTGCAACTACATTAAACGCTGTAAAGGAGCGGGTAGTTCAAAGTTTGTCAAAAGAAATGGGTTAATTCATAGGGAGTTTACTACACTGAAGGAAAGAAATATTGGCAATTAGTTGTACCTCAAAAATACCGGTCTCGTGTATTGAGAGTAGCTCACGAATCTAGTATGGCAGGTCATCTGGGTACGGGAAAGACTACCAGCAGAGTACTGGCTGAGTTCTACTGGCCTGGTGTAAATAGTGACGTTACTAGGTTTTGTAGGTCCTGTGATGTATGTCAGAAAACTAAGGGGAGAGTTTCACGTGTTCCCCTAGGCCAAATGCCCTTGATCGATACACCTTTCAAAAGAGTGGCTGTGGATATTGTCGGGCCCATACAACCTGTAACCGATAAGAAAAACACGTATATCCTTGCACTCGTGGATTATGCTTCCAGGTATCCTGAAGCCGTAGCATTGCCTAGTATCGAAACAGAAAGGGTAGCCGAAGCGCTAGTGGATATATTCAGTAGGGTAGGAGTGCCGGAAGAAATTGACGGATTGCTGAACCCAATTCACTTCCGACCTCATGAGTGAAGTTAGTAGGGTGTTATCCATAAAACAACTGAACATTTATTGGTGTGGTCCCTCTCAGATTAACATCATCTGAGGGGACCCCCTAATGCCGAAAGTTAAATGGTTTTTATGTGTCATTGTTTCTCTAATGTGTATGTGCTATTTGTGTTACTTTTTTGTTAAATTTCGACTTTATGAATTTTGAGTTAGGGTATGTACACCTTCCCTATTCTAGTGTATTAATAAAACTCTCCTCCCAGGCTGGATTCGGAGTATACTTAAATTTTGTGATCCTTGCCATGGATCTGTGGTGCCCTGTGTGTGCTGTGTGTGTCTGCTATTTGTTGTGTAGGCTATTTTTGTGTTTTTGTCGGGCTGGCTTCAAAGGTCAAATTGTTATGGTTGTTGTTTACTTTTATTGGTTCTTTTGACTCGAGAAACCGGTTGTGATATAATATCATACCGGTTTCCCGGTCCTTGGAACCTCTTTGTATTTAATGTATGCTAGAAGAAGATAGATAGTAGGATAGATTTTATATGATTGGTAGAAAATGTGTTTGATAATTACTTGGGGGGGGGGGGGGAGATCCGGTACGGTCCGTGCTACCTCACGTTAGTCACGTAGCTTTGGCACCGTACCTTGTTCTCCCCTTGTAGGTTCTATTTCTTTTTATGTGTAGTTAATCTACAAGTTGTTAGGCATAGTATTTCTATATTATATCATATTAGTATTTCTATATTATATCATATTAGTATTTCTATATTATATCATATTAGTATTTCTATATTATATCATAAAAACGCTCCTTTTCTATAAGGATATTAAAATAACTATAATCTCTTATTGTTTTCATAATTTTATTAATAAATCCTATTAGTTCATATTTTGTTATCATTTATGCCATTAGTATATAGAAGTTGTGAAATTTCATTTTAACCATATTTTATTTGAATTTTATTTTTAAATATTTTGTCTTTCTACGTCATGTTTTGGACATTCCATTATTAGATGTTTTTTTGAATCTACACATTTTCCACATAATCTGCATTCTGGTAGGTGGATCGTTAGATGTCTATTGAAAGCTGTTTCACCTGTTAGCCATTTATCGTGGAGATAAACAAACAGCCTACTTTGTATAGCAGGCGATTTTATGCCTGCCCATTTCTTCCATATTGTTTTCCAGTTTAATCCCGGGTTTCGGAGCTCAATTTCCTGTTTCTCTTGGATGAGTGGTTCATTTAATACTATATATGTATCATTATTTTTGTTCCATAATGCAAGGTTTCTGTATATGTATATTAGTTCCTTTACTCTTCTATAGGAACCAGGCGGTTCCAACACTTTACTTAGAATGTTATTCGTATATATTTCCTTATTAAAGCGGCATAGGTACCCATATAAATAAAATATCTATAGCTTCCCATGGATATCTGGGTTTGTCGTTTAACATTTTAAACCTGTTTAAAATAATAGCATTTTGCTTCATGCTTAAGTTTGGGAGGTCTAATCCCCTACCCCCCCCCAACACACACACTTGGGTCTACATGTATATTTCTTTCTTAAATAGTGAATTTTGTTATCCCAAATAAAGCTCATTATTTTTCTTTCTATGTTGCCCATCATGGCTTCTGTCAGGTGAGTGTATTCAAATGTAGTTCACTTGGCTATACATGTAGGTCTTAGCGACCTGTATACGGTCCATTATCTGCATGTAAAATAGTTTTGAATTCATCTTTCATCTTTGGTATTTTGATTCTTGAATATTGGTATTGTTTCTACTGTTTATGTAATCGCGATAGAAGCCTTGAACATAAAGTAACATAGACAGGGGACAGCCCTGCCTCCCTGAGCGTTGAAGCTTAAAATCTCCCGTCAGGGCCCCATTTAGTTATTTTTGATGTATGTTTTTATACATAGCTTTTATCCATTTAATAATGTTATCACCAAACCCACACTTTTCCAAGGCTTTAAAAGTAAATTCGTGCTCTATTCCATCGAATGCTTTTTCCTAATCAAATAAAAACATAATTGCTTTTTCGTTTGTTTTTTACGAGATCTATGATAGCGGCTATAGAGAGCGTGTTATTTTTCTCCCTACCCCCCCCCCCAAACTTTGGTTAAAATCTATTATATTGTTCAGGCATTTTCTAATTCTATTAATACTTTACTTAGTATTTTGTATTCTGTACTAAGTAGAGTTATAGGTCTCCAGTTCTTCGTCAGTTCTATCCCCTTTCCCTTTCTATATCAATGTAATAACTCCCTCCCTTAACGTTTTAGGCATTTCACCATAAAATAAGATGTTATTATACAACAGTTCTAAAATATCTATCAATTCCTCTTTAAACATTATGTAAAAGTCCGATGTTATACCATCGGAACCTGGCGATGTCCCCTTTTTTAAGCTTTTAATAGCATTTTTAATTTCCTCTGCAGTAATGAACTGTTCAGTTTTCCTTGTCACTTATAGAGATTTGAGTGTACTTAGTTTGTTCTATATATTGTGTTATAACGTCTGCGTCTATATTTTGAGTTTTAAAAATATTGGTATAATTTTGAATACCATTTAAAATGTTTGTTTTGTCTTTATAAATTTTATCTCCCAGCTTCATTTCCTCAATTCTTTTTTGTTCCCCTCTTTTAATTTCTAAACGTCTATACAGACCCCTCCCTTTGTTATATAGATTCTCAAATTTCCCTGCCCTTATTTTGACCCCTTGTTTTTTCTTTTTCCATTTCTTCCCACTGTTTAATTTTCATCATCTTGCTCCGTTAATGGTTTTTCTTTCATTTGTATTTCTGCATGTGTTTTTTGTAGCCATTGCTTTTTAATATTTTGTTTTGATATAGTATTTAGTTGTTTGAATTCTTTTTTAAGCATTTCCCAACCCTCCATGATATCTCCTAGTTTGTCTGTTTTAAATCTGTTTATGTGTATACGTATTGTGTCGATATAGTTTGTATCCAAAGGTGTTATTCATTTTCCATAGACCTGGTCCCCATTTTGTTTTGTTTAAAATCTGTTTCTAATGCGACTGGATTATGGTCCGCTATGCGGTCATGTATAGTACAGTTTTTTACTGCCGTAATGCAGTTTTCCAAAATATAAAGTGTCGAGCCTACTTCCTTTCGTTGTGTCGTATATATAGGTATATTTTCTGGTATCTTTATTTAACCATCTATAAATATCCACTGTTATTCGTTTTTATAAATATATTTATCCACTTGCCCATTGTTTTGTCTGACCCTGAGAGTTTTTCACTCTTGTCTAATTCATTGTATACCCAAAGTCACCTCCCATTATACATGGTTCTGATGTATATTGCTGGATATAATGATTTACAGATGTAATAAATTTGATCTTTCTGGGGGTAATTCCCCCAGCTGGTACATATATATTAAAAATATTCCAATTATTTAGTCTAATATGTACTAATATACCTTGTAAGTCACATTTTGTTTTTAATTTCTTCAAAGTTCAAGTCTTTGGCTGACCGCCGAACAATTGTGGCTACTCCTGCTATATTTTTTCCAGGGTGATTGCTAGTGATAACTAGAGCGTCTAACTCTTGTTCTAATGTTTTCACTACATGTTCGGCTATTCCATGCGTTTCTTGTATTAAGATAATGTCATATGATTTAGATTTTGCTACAATTTTTTTCTATTTTATTAGTAATTCCATTAATGTTTATAGTCAAGATCTGAAGGTTCAATCCCTCCATCCCGGCTATATACAGGTGTTACATTTCCTTATACATTACAATTTGTAATCATAACTAGCATTCATCTAGTGGGCAATCCTTTTTGCTTTATATTCTTGTATGCTGATTGCCTTCCTTTGGTGATCTGTTCAGCGAGATTGTTCTTTTTCCATCCATTGCCTCTTTTATTAACTCCACAACTTCTGGTTCAAACGGCGTCCTTGGTGTGGACACTGATCTCTTCCGTTTTTGCGGTAGGATTGGTGAAGAGGAATCTCTTCCTGCATTTTCCTGTGCCTTGGGTGGCGATTCTAGAATCACCGACTCTTCAATCGTCTTGTTTTCTTGTATGGTCTGGCAATCTGAGTTGTCCTGCATTTTCTCTGAATGGGATTCTTCTGTCACATAGTATGTTTCTTTGCTTTCAAGCTGCTGTTTTCTCTTCACTTTTTCTTTGTTTCTGTAATTATCTTGCCCTGGCTTTCGCTTTCTTTTTCTCCGCCGAACTTGTTTGGCTGGTATCGATCCATTTGTCTGAGTCTTTTGTTGTATTGCTTGTATCTATACTATCTGTCAAAATCGAGGTGGTTCTTATTTCTGGTACTATCTCTTCACTAACGTCTTGGCTGGTTATTGGCTGCATGTCACTTTTTTTCCTTTTCTATCGGTTCTGGGATGTCGTTTGTTGCTACTTGTACTTTCTTGCTGGCTTCGATTGTCGCATAAGATTTGTGTATTATTCTGTGTATTTTGTATTGTTGCTCGGAGCTGGTAATCCCTCTAGAGATGTCCTACGTTTCCACATTTAAAGCATTCACGAACATGTTGGCACCCCTTGTACCACGTCTTGACTAAGAAACCCAACACATAAAAGTTCGCAGGCACTTTTCTTGCTTCTATCTTGATAGTGATTATTCTTCCTCCGGTCAGAACTTTTGGGAATCCCCAGTACGTTGCCATTTGTTGTCCTATTGGTTTCACCCCGAATTTTCGTTCTCTTTTCTAGCAGCTCCATAGTTCATACTTCTAGCGCTAGCCCCGAAATGTGCATTTCTACCGATTTCTAACCCCGTTTTTTGATCAGCGGTGGTGGACTGTATATTTTCACTTTCTCCATATTTTGTCCATTTTTGAATAGGGGATTATTTCCCTGGGGGAAGATTAAATAAGTCCCCTCCCTCCATTTTGCAGTCCTTGAATGTTTTCGGCTTGACGCCCCTTGCTACTAAGCATTGCAATAGCTCCGCCGGTCGCGGCCTTTCCACTTCAGTAAAGTTGGTCAGATCTATCACCTGGCATCCCGGCTTACGATATGCCAAGAGTAGTCTTCCCTGCGTTGTCATTTTCAGTTCATTCGGGAAATAACTGTTAATCTTTCCCCCTTGAGTTTTGCTACCCATCGCAGTGGCCATCTTTGCGCTCCAAGGATTGCCCACTGTGTAAATGCAATTTAGGCAAGCAAAAACACGAAAAATGTGCAAAAATCCAACTTTGCACAATTCAAATAAAACAAATATCCAAAAATTGTAATAATAATTCTAATAAAAATTCTAATTTTATACCTATACCTGTGGGATCTTACACTTCCAATATATGCAATCCAGTGAAATGTATATAATCCACTCAGTGAATACAAATCACGAGATTTTTCAAGAACAACGTACTTCTCAAAAAGGGGTATGAGAATGACGCGTGTATCTATCCGTTTTGGCTGAACTTCTCAGACGACTCCGTGAAGCCAACCTCACGGTGCGACCTACTAAATGCAGTATTGGCTATACTGATTTAGAGTGCTTGGGTCACATGGTCTGCTCAGCCAGGCATTTAAACCCTCACCCCAAGCAAGTAGAAGCGGTTATGAAATCACCTCAACCAAATAACAAATCGCAGGTTCGGTCTTTTCTAAGCTTGGTAGGTTTCTACAGGAAATTTATCCGTAATTTCGCTGCCATTGCTAGCCCATTATCAGATCTAACAAAGACGGGGCAACCAAATAGTTTTATGGGGACCATCTCAGGAAAAAGCATTTGATGCATTGAAGGAAAAGCTGACTAGTTCACCTATTCTAAAGTTACCTGATATCGGTAAACCTTTTATCATAAGAACTGATGCTTTCGATACTGGGTTGGGAGCAGTTTTGTTCCAGGAACAAGACATGATAAAAATGCCTGTAGCCTATGCCAGTAGGAAGTTACTGTCAAGGGAACAAAAGTACTCACTGATTGAGAAAGAATGCTTAGCTGTTGTATGGGGGATTGGTAAGTTTCATGCTTGTCTTTTTGGGAGAGATTTCGTTCTCGAAACGGACCATCAACCATTGTTGTATTTAAACAAAGCTAAGTTCGCTAACGCTCGGTTGATGCGTTGGGCGGTAACACTTCAACCCTATCGTTTTCGAGTTGAGACAATCAGAGGGGTCGAAAACGTAGGTGCAGATTATTTAAGTAGGATGTAAATAGAAAATCCGGATTACTGTGTAAAAAGTAGAGATGTTGTAAAGCAACATTAGTAGTTAATTTCCTTTATTCTGTGAGAGCTAAAAAAAGGTGTACATTTTTTTCTTAGGGGGGAGGTATTGTCACAGAATAAGGCAAGAAACAACTTAGTTTCGCCTTAGAACAATTTGATTATGTTCGTCGTACATGCGTACAACGTTACCTAGGGTGGATAATTGTTTTTTTTTAGTTAAGTGACTGAAGTAACATGTATTCCGTCGTAGTTCGCTTGCGGCGAGAGATACTAAAAGCACGGTATGCACGGGTATTTTACCCTCATTAATGCTCATTCCCCTGAAGATTTAAGACTAGCTTTTTATCTGACACACTGGTCTTGTGGATCTTGTCAAGGAGTGTACATTCTCCATTCGTTCTACAGCCATAGGGGTAAGTGTTACATTGTTATTTTACTTGATATATGAAGCATATAAAATTTTTAATGCCATAGCGTGAAACATTGTCTTTACCATTACGTGGATTTGAAACGATGTAAACTCTTGAATTGTTACAAATTAATATTAAGAGTTAATTTAGTAGCACGTATTTTTAGTTTTTAATTCCGTTATTACGACCAGTTTGGTTTTATTGTAGCTGTGTGTAGCCGTGTAGCTGTGCGTATATGTGCGGGTGTACGACAGAAGTACAAGATTTGTAAACTTGTGCGCATGGTGGATCCATGAAGGGGAGCGTGGGGTCAATACAAGTTTGGACCAACCCAAGGATCCAGGAGAACTGTGCGATTTTGTCAATTGGACACGTAAACAAGGTCAAGATGTTTCATTAGCAAGTGTTACAAATATTTGAGTTACACATGGTTATGATTGCATGGAATGTACAAATGACTGAGTTACGAGTCATATGTTTGTTTCAGTTGACTGTGGTTTCAATTGAGTACAATTTTGTTGTTTACATTACATGAGATTATGTGAATCTCGCTTTCATCGCTTACATTACATGAGATTATGTGAACCTCGCTTTCATCTCGTGAGATTATGTTAATCTTACCTTCATATCTGAATATAGAATCACGTTTGGGTTTTTTTCACTGGTGAATGTTTTTGTTAAGTAATCGAATGAGTCGTGTGTTTGGAGCGTGAAAGAATCACTATGTAAATATTTTATCAATTCATTTCATAAACTCGATCGTTCATCACAATGTGTTGCATTGTCATTTAGTCCAAGCATCCATTCAGGTTAAATCCTGTTACAATGATATATAAGTTTTTGCTGTTCTTCAGCAAGGCAGAAAAAATTCTAGAAACGGCGACGACTACTTGATTATCCATCATGTGTTACCTCGATGTGTTATCAACGATGAGACAAGTGGCATAAAAATCAAATTTGGGTAATTTAGTAGTAAAGGTTATAAAGGCCGAATTATTAGTGGTGATGGTGATGTTAGTGTTTGATGAAAGGTTCGGGGATGATGGTTGTATTGTTAGCAACATTGGAAGTAGTAGTATGAGCAGGATGTGGGGGTGGGGGAGGCGATGAGGACCATTGGGAGGATTGAGGGGAGGACGAATAGTAGTAGTTCCCTTTATACAATTAGTACTAGACAGACTGACAGCATGAAAGAAAAATTATATATACCTCGATCCTTATTCATTGTTTATTTTAATTTCATCTACCTTCATTTGCTTGAATAAATCCCATGAATAAGGTGTATTTATCGGAACAGATGTCATTTGAGCGATCCAGAGTGTAATTGTTTGTAACAGTAAAAGCCAGCCAGGTTAAATTGATTATTCACAACACAGCTCGTTGCTATTGGTTGCAGCATGTCTTCAATGTTTGGTGGGATTGTTTATAGCAACAGCACTTTATCCGGGTAAATCAGAAAAGTACTACCTTGTTGAACACGCCAGATATTAAGGGATTCAAAAGAGACGTTTTGGCAGACGTTTTGGCAGTATCTGCCTACTGTATATTATTATAAAACTACATAAGTGTTTGGTATAGCACACCAAATATACAGAATCATATTGCCTATGTTCAGTACTGTTTGACCATACATAATTACACAAAAGCAAAACATACATTCTTGTTCATTACAAAAAGCCTGATATTGCTACAGCATTTAATAAAGAACAAAAACAAGTGTTCACAAAAACAGCAGGGGAAACTTACATTATACCTTATTTTGTTATCATTCAATATAATTATAAAATTGCTTGCTTCTCAGAAATTATTAATGTACTGAATAGATCTAATTCCACGATTTTCATAACCTAATAATTTTATTTAATTCTGTATTTAATACCTAGTAAATTAAAGTTAATCCTACGTGAATAGCAAGATATGCACCATAATGATTTCTCCATTTCAAAGAAACCCCAAGCTCGTATCCTCCCAACCTTGAAAGCTAATACGTGGATCTCGTATGCTGCAATGTGTGTGTGTGTGTGTGTGTGTGTGTGTGTGTGTGTGTGCATATATATATATATATATATATATATATATATATATATATATATATATAGTTTTTCTTTTTCTGAATAACTGAAATGACTAACCGGTGCATTAGCCTGTTTTAGTTGCGTATTTGTCAGAATAAAAGTATTGTTTCATTATTTAAATCATCAAACTTTAAAATAGAGTTGTTTGTATTTACTGCAATTCCCCCTCCTACACACACACACACACACACACACACACACACACACATGATAGAGAGGTGTTCTAAGTCATCGACGACGAGGCGGAAAATAAAATATGACTGAAAACAGCTAACGGGAAGAAAATGTAGGTTTGGCAGGCTCAAATCTACCCGAATATATCACATTTTGTTACATATTGATACAATGAAAGAATTACTAAACAAAATAGCTTAGATCTGTACGCCATCTTGAAAAATGTCCCCTGTCATGATGTCCCATTTCAATGAAATGCCAATAAATTTGCCCGTTAGCATAAAAACCCGGAGTCGTAACACTCATATTTTCTTGTATATAATTAACCAATTTCAGTCAAACAAGGCATTACTGTTTACTTAATCATACAATCTTACTCTCCTTTTCAAAGCTAGGAAAAGCATTCCGAGAAGGATTGCCGAACTCCAATATGTAACGCGGTTTCCTAATAATATCACTGCGTGTTGAAGAAAAATGTGAATTATTTTTCTACATTCTAAAATAAGATGACGCGTAGGAGAAAGAAGCATTGATATGTCCCAGATTTTCTGTAAAAAATATTTTAAGACTATTGAAGAAATAATCGCTTTAAAAGAGATATCTTTTTAATACACGTCCAAAAATGGCACTTTATGTTTCGACACATTGAACGTTAATTTAATTGAAGGATGAAATTTAATTGAAGAGTCTACGAAAATGACAAGATCTGTTAAGGAAATATTCCATACAATAAAAATATCAAATTTAAATCTTGGCCATACATATGGTTTCAAAAGCCATTATTTCCTCATTTTCCCATGAATAACAAAGCAAATAATTAGGCACTTGGGCTGCCCATATCAGTACCTACATTTTCGAATATAGTTCATAAAACCAAATTGAAAGTGGTTATTTTTTAGTATCAGTTTAATTCGACTGCAAATGTTGATGCTGGGTAATCTAGGTAAATATTTATTTTTACTAAGAAAATATATGCAAGCTTCAATACCATAGTTTTGTGGCTCATATTTATGTAGAGATAAGCTGTATTCAGTGCAGAACAGAACGATATGTCGGATAATTTTCGGTCTATATATATATATGTAGAGGTATGCTGTATCCAGTGCAGAGTTGAACAGTATTCGTATGGACTTTATTAGTATTATTGGCAATGTATTAAATTTTCAGTCGTATTGAACAAACAAGTAGACCATCGTTTCGAGAAGTATTTGTATAATTACTCAAGTTTATGACATGTCTAATGAAGATACCTCCGTGCATGGAAAACAAATAATAACCCCTCCGGCTTGAACGTCACGTGGGTTTTTGCTTCTGTCTAGGGAGATTGGTTGTAGTTAGTGGTTGTGGTGAGTGGGACATTGATACTGTTTTAAATGAATGTATATTTTCTACACGAAACTACATTGCCATGTTGAAAATAAATGTGAATTCGAATGACGCTGTTAATTTTTCAAAACACGTTTGAACCCGTCCCGTCCTACTACTGTAGCGATGGGGCATACTTTTGTTCTTGTGTAGTGTTTGTCGATGAGAGATCCGATTTGAAAGTTACAAGATCCAAATTATCAACCATGGTTACGGTTCGTCATTACACTTTGTACATAAAACCATGCATTAACCAAAACAGTTCAAATATATTTTTAAACAACCCCGGTGAATGTACAGGAAAGCACATGAACAATAATCGCACCACTGTGGTAATGTAATTAAACAACAATGTATATAGGTCAACAGTGATAAAACAGGTTCGTAAACAGTACATACTATTGTAAACAGCCATAGCACAACCCTCGTTGTCCGACTACAGGAAAATTCATTCGATGCAATGTTCTTACATGGGTGACTGCGATGCACACTTGCCCACCTGAAGGTACAAAGTCCACCTGTTTACATACAATGATAGACTCCTCATGGTCTGTTCATTTACATCGTTCTATCCTTGTGGAACCTATAGTGAGGTTTCACAAAATAGCACAAATATTCACACCACAGCAGCCATCCATTCAGATCATATTGAGTGGTGGTCATTGATGTTAGGGGCGGGTAATCTCAATTTGACAATTACTTGTTTAAGGATTCAATTCTAAAGAATATATGAACGTGTTGGTGAAGTTGTAGACAGAGAGAATTTATCTTGTTTGTTCTACTGGTACTTTATTCAATAGTTTTAGTTCTGTAAAGGGTGTAGCTATATTACTACCCTTGGTGTTAGTGTCAGCATCGGTATACACATGAAAAAAAGCGTATATCTATCTTCAGCCTCCATTCATCTCAGCCTTTCTTTCTCCTATGTCTCACGATGTTGTTGGAGGTGATGTCATAGAAACTTCTCTCTCGGGATGAGGGCTAGGTTTGTGTATACATGTCCATTTCGGATTAAGATTCTGGATTTAGATCACGAACAGTTTTGTATGCACTTTTAATACCTGTAGGGATTTAGTACCATCTATACATTTCTGTTAGACTGAAAACTATGACACGTGGTGAGTGGAGACATCTCTGAGTACTTTTGTCTAATCACAAAAGTAGATCAACATAGCTAATATTTAATGGTTTGTTGACTTGGTTATGGTCTGTTTTAAGTCGGTTTTACAAGCATTGTTCATGATGGCCATACAACTAAATGATCGTATACATCTCTACGAGTACCATAATTGACAAGAAAAAAGTCACTATGTCCGTGTGTGTGTGTGTGTGTGTGTGTGTGTGTGTGTGCAAGAAATCAAAAGCAGGGGTTTACGTACTTTCGTTAGAACACGATAGCGTCATTAAACAAGTTTACATTCCATTCGAACTTTAACTTCCTTAGAAACACCCAAACTGATAAAATAAAGGAATAGCTCATACACAAAAATAATACAAAATCTATAGCATAGCTGTCAAATATAATTCGAGTTAGGAAGTATACGTAGAGATTTTTAGGACCGGGTTTGCCGCAGAACAACCAAGTGATTAGCGACTTAGTAACTTTCTTACTTTACTTACATGGTTGATGGCCCTGTTCAAATGGGATTAATTTGCCAAAAAGATGGCAGAGTATTTACAGAAGAGAGCAATTCATTACCTACAGGAGAATATTTCTCTAAATCAAAGTGCGTAGCATAACACATTTATGGTTTAAAACATTTCCTCTTGGATAGACCGTTCATAGGACGTAAGCGTGTTTTCTCAAGCTTACTACAATAGTTATAGTAATCTGGCCAAACAGGAACATTACAGTTTATGGAAGATAAATTAGCTGTTGGCGCCTATAATGTTCAATTAAGCTTTTATTATTAGTAGTATTCCAGACACCATTTAATTGATCTCGGTGCAGTTCGGTCTTGCCCTACAGGAATAACTTTGCTGTCACATTACATGACAACGCATCCATATAGGTATCAGCATAGCGCGCGCCAATGTTTCATCTGGAGATAATTGGCTTTACAGGACCGTTGGCTCCGTAGATTTATGTCAAAATGTTTTGACTGAACGACCAAACCTTACAGGGCATGTCCGCATTGCAAGACCTGGAGAATATCATTTGACAGACCCCAACTGACAGACCCCATATGTTCATACAACACATGTTTATTCTAATACTGTTCATGAAGACCAAAAAACAAAAAATAAAAAAAAAAAAATAAATAAATAGACCGGCAGAAATAAGTGAAGAAACTTGGGATGTTTCAGAATGTCTGTGTTATAATTATGCATGCAAACAGTCTAAAATAAATGGTGTAATTAAAGACATATATTCAAACCAGAATTGTTCCCTTAGCAGTAAGCACAGAAAAAATGGGATGAGTATAACATCCAGTTGCACAAAGCTTATGCAAGAATACAGTGGTCAGCATGTTGTCATTTGTCTTCATACTAATCAGGTCAGAAAAGACTTTTTATTGCTGTAGATTCCACTTTCATTATTAAACGTTAACTAAATTTTCTTTGAGGTTTCATCTTGAGAAAACATCTTGCAGATTATCTTGTAATAAGGACGTTTAAACACTTTACATATGTATGTAACTATATGATATAATCAGAATGTGTAAAATGAATATTGTTTTCATTTTCCGTCAGATTTATTAAGTGAATAGTAGTGTAGTGGGATAGTATGGGGCATATGAGGCCAAAGAAGGAAAAACAGCCTGGGACTGTATGGGGCACAGATTTATAGGGGAAAAAAATCACCCTGGGACTGTATGGGGTATATGGGAATTTTGTATAGCGACAAGAGGAATGGAACAGGTAGGGTGACGTCACGGTACTGGACACTTGCAACAATGTAGCAAGGGGGCTGACCTGAATACGCGCAGCTACCACTCTAGGGAGGGACAAATACAATAGAGAGACAGAGACATAGATAAACACATTGATAACACACATAGATAGGAAAGAAAGATTAAATCTTTTTGAGGCAATGGATTGACCCATTACACATAAATTATACAACAATTAAAAAAATTTTAGGCAAGAGAGAATAGACATCTTTTCGAGACATATGAGTGGCCCTGAAAGGCGTCGTTTAGTTTTCTTCTACTTTCCTCCCTTCTTCTTCTCCACCAGCACCTCATCTTCTACAATACATTTTTCTTTTTGTCATCCTTGCATCTATTTATAGCTACAACCTGTGGAAAACCCAAGTCTATATTTATAGTCTCAAACTTCCCAGCTTCAATGACGTCACTTTACTCAACACTAGTGGAATAATGGCAACAGCCGATCACGAACGCGAATCACATTTTTCATTTAGACCTAGTATCTATTTATAGCCTCAATTTCTAGCTTCAGTCACGTCACTGAACTGGCTGACCTGAACACGCGATACTGTAGGCAGGTGAAATGAATTTGATATGGATAAAGGGAGTTTTATAGGGATAAAGACCAATACACACAGAAAAGAAAGGGAGAAAGAAAAAAAAATACTATCCACACCAATGAATGAAAATGCATAAAACACACACATATCTACTATCCACACAAACGGACGAGAACGCATAAAACATACACATGTCTACTATCGACACCAACAAATGAGAATGAATAAACACATACATATATACTATCCACACCAACGAAGGAGAATGCATAAAACACACCATATATACTATCCACACCAACGAAGGAGAATGCATAAAACACACCATATATACTATCCACACCAACGAAGGAGAATGCATAAAACATACACATTATACTATCCTCACCAAAGAACGCGAAAGCATAAAACATACACATTATACTATCCTCACCAACGTACGCGAATACATAAAACACACACATATACTATCCACACAAACGAACGAGAATGCATAAAACACACACATATAATATCCACACAGACGGAGGAACAGAAGAAAAAAAACCCCACCACATCTACTATCCACACAGACGGAGGAAGAGAAGAAAGAAAAAAAAACACCACATCTACTATCCACACAGACGGAGGAAGAGAAGAAAAAAAAACCACCACATCTACTATCCACACAGACGGAGGAAGAGAAGAAAAAAAAAACACCACATCTACTATCCACACAGACGGAGGAAGAGAAGAAAAAACCCCACCATATCTACTATCCACACAAACGTACGTAAATGCATTCAGATACACACACACACACACACACACACACACACACAAACACAAACAAGTCAGTAAAGGAGTGAGTGGTTAATGATCATTTTGCCTCAGCTAATCAAAACTCAAAATCCATTTTCTTAACCCATGATAATACGTGTGTGAGTGCGTGAGCGTAGGCCCTTTATCGTTCTAAAATATCAAAACTAGGAAACACTTACGTTTTTTTCTGTCTGGTCAATTCTCGTGCAAATTTTACAATCCAATGTCACAACACAGCACATCTTTAAAAGGTTCATAGACTTCTTCTGTGTCTTTTTTGTTCACTCTTTCTGTTTTCTGAATTTCTTCACTGTCAGTTTTTTCTCCTCCTCTTCTTCCTCACTTTTTTCTCACCTTCTTTTCTTCTCTTTCTTCTCTCTGGACATGCCGGTGTTCTTCTTTTGCCGAGGGCTCCTCTTCTTCTTCCTCATGCTCCTTTTGTTTCTTAGGGCAGTCTGAAGACCAATGTCCTTTCTCTTGACAATGATAACAGGTATCCTGACTTTTGTTTCTTTTGACACTGGTCTTGCTTTTTTGACGGTCTGGACATTCAAAGGGAGTTTTGTCGGGACAAGCAAAGACCAACACATACACACACAAACTCCAAACGTTATGTGTTAGCTTAGAATGTAAGAGAAGGAGATGAAATTTCAGAAATAGACTATCCTTTACACCACAAAAATATTATCCATCACACCACTATACTATCCAACATATCATACTCACTATCCAAAATCCCTTGTGCTCTCTCAGAATGTAAGAGAAGGAGATGAAAGCTCACAAAATATCTATCCCTTACGCCACAAAAATACTATCCATTACACCCACTATACCATCCATTATATCATACTCACTGTGTTAGCTTAAAATGTAAGAGGAGATAAAATCTCACAAAACAGGCTATCCCTTACACTACCAAAAATACTATGTGGAAAAACGCTAGTATCTATTTATAGTCACCATTGGTAGGAAATTCCTTTTGGAAAAACCTAGTATTTATTTTAGCTACAACTTGTGGTAAATTCCTAAGGAAAAACCCACTATCTATTTATAATCTCACTTTGTAGGAAAGTCCTATGAACTAACTTAGTATCTATTTATAGCTACAACTTGTGGCAAATTCCTAAGGAAAAACCCACTATCTATTTATAATCTCATCCTGTGGGAAAGTCCTATAAACTAACCTAGTGTGTATTTATAGTCAAAACTTGTGGAAAATCCTAGGGAAAACCCAGTATATATTTATAGCCTCAACTTGTGTGACTCTCCTATTTAAAACCCTAGTATATATTTACAGCTACTACCTGTGAAAATTCCTATAAATAGATACTAGGTCTAAATGAAAAATGTAATTCGCGTTCGTGTTACGCTCTTGCCATTATTCCCCTAGTGTTGAGTAAAGTGACGTCATTGAAGCTGGAAAGTTTGAGACTATAAATATAGACTTGGGTTTTCCACAGGTTGTAGCTATAAATAGATGCAAGGATGACAAAAAGAAGAATTATTATATATATATAGTTTGTATATTTATATGACTAAAGTAGATTTAATAATACTCTTTTCATCATCGTTTTTATGCATCGAACCGTTATTAGAAATAATGTTAACTAGAATAACCCCGCATACTGGCTAGATGTTTGCCCACTTAACCCCCGGTCATTCCTTAGAGTCTGGTTCCTTGCTTTGTATGTTTTTACGTCGAAAATGAAATGAGGTCACATATAACAGTCTAAATTTTGCCATAGATTCAGCCTTCTTCTACGAGGGGTGAAGGTAATGATTATGTAAATATTGCACATTTCACACTTCGTCATCTAAATAATTATATTAGCAGTCTATTCCTTTATCAATTTTGCATCGATATTGATATATCGTTCTACATGGCAGCCCAGATTTTGCCAAATATTATGATCGACATATTAACCCTCTTCCACGCTAAGGTGAATTGGACGATATTTTGGTCATATGTTGTACATGTAAACCTTAATCTTTTACCTCTTCTTTTCTCCAAAATGTCGGGCCCTGAACAAAAATGGCATTCCAACAAATGTATTCACCAGAATGCTTCTTCAAGTCAATACCGTCTACACTTAAGTCACTACTAAAACGATCAGCAGCTTAAATATATGTGCCAATTTTGAACTCAACTTAGACCAACATATTGTTATGCGCTCGCCCCCACCCCACCCAACCACTACCACATTTGTGTGGCACCTGCGCCAGTCATGTCAGAAAAAAGACGGTAAACAATTTGCTGGTCTATAGTTAGATTTATGCTTGCAAAATACATTGACTACGTATTATTTCAACTAATTATGAACATCGGTTATACGAATGTGTAGTTTTATATCAAATAAAGAATACCGCTACTTACAGAATCTCATCTAATCCATCAAAATGTAAGATTCCTGATATCTTGTGCAATATTCTTAACTATCATCCCCAGGCAACATCTGTTGCTATATACATACCCACCAATCGCTGCAAAGAATAGTGGTGCACTATTTAAAGATGCAATAATGCAGCAGTGACTGTAATTTTATGCATTTTAAAGGTCATGAAACTAATTAATGTACCAAAGCATAAGCCGAAATCGTGCACTGGCACTTGAAAAAAGTATTCGTATTTAGGTGAGAGCGAGAGACAAGAGATTAAGTTGTTTTTGCCAATAATCATATGTTCATATATCATATGCGACTGCCTGGTATCTAAAGCGGTCGAAAATTATGACTGGTCTGAACAACACCTAATGCAAATGTGTACATCCTATCACATTATCTGAGCACAGGTTTATAATAGGGACTTCATAAGCATACTTTGTATGGTATATGTTAGTTAAATATTTACTAAAGATCCTTGATAAAAGACCACGGTAACTCCTGGCAAATTTCCAAATGCATGATAGATAGTTGATAGATAAAGTGACATCTGCGGCTTAAGTACGTATTAACGATAGATCCTTGCTGAGGGAACAACGCAGTGCTTGACGTACATAAACGTTGCTTGTGTACTTAAGATCGAAAACGTATATAACTTTACCCAAAGAATACATGATCAGGAAAATTAGGGGTGGAAAAATATAAGAAAATTCCAGGAATATTTCTCGAAAAAAGGTAAGAGCAATATATAAAATCAGATTTTCTCGATCATTGTGATGATTTATTCGTCGAGTGCACCGACATACGTATGTATGTATGTATGTATGTATGTATGTATGTATGTATGTATGTATGTATGGAAATATCTGTGACCTGATTTTGCATCAGACTGTCTTATCTTTTAACCTCGTGTCTACACATCTGTAGGTGTCTAGTCTTCAAGTGAATTGAATTTTCATACTCCTCAAATGTTAGAAGCTGAACACTCATGTACCAGAAAATACATTGGTCAAGTTTTAAATATGAAAGATCAACAGATATAATATAGGTAAGTAACGTTCTTATAGTTCAGTTTCAGCAATACATTGAACTTTACAACTTCCTACCTTTCCTTGCATATACATGAGATTTTCTGAATCTCCAAATGCGTACACAATTCTCTGAAAATTGAATGGGTAATTGTGGGTAATATATTAAGCAGTTTCTCCTCTCCACAGTATGGGAGGATTGTTTTATAGTAAGCTACACCAGCAATGCTTCAATTACTATTGTCCTACAATATGGTTTCTGTACTAAAGTTTTCCTTTTTGCGCATTGCCCTATCCAAACTAAGTTGCAGAAAGAGAGAAGTAGTATTCTTGCCAAGGAAGAATTCCTGAGTTCATTTGACACTAACTAAAAGAGATATACACCTAGCTTAAATATAATGTCTTTTTAGCATGTTGTACCTTAATGCTTGCATACCTATAATGATATAATGAAACAAAGCTTTACTGTCTTAAATGTAACAGTTATTGGTCACATGATACAAATATTTGATGAGTTAAACATAAAAATATCCATGTCCTGATCAAGACCAAGCGTGGAGCTGTTCTGCAGTCTTGTCGTGGCGTTTGCTTTCCGCCCCGGAAGCACCTGGTAATAGTGCTTCCGCAAGTTAATGATTAATCCGTCAATCATCTTACCAGTGCCCAAAGGCTCAGAGCTCTGATGGTAACTGCCTTTGCTGATTATGAATTTAGCGCTAGATATGGCTGTTACCAATAACCGGTATGTGTCTAAATTTTCGCAGGTTTGTTCCGGAAAGATTTGCATGCAGCAAAATTGCACAATTTAATGAACAGGTGACATCAGACCCACATATCGTCCGTCAGTATCAACACAGATTGGGTTGGGGGTCGATTCATAGGACTAATCGCATTTGAGAGAGAGAGAGAGAGAGAGAGAGAGAGAGAGAGAGAGAGAGAGAGAGAGGTAGTGATGATTTCGATTACATTGTAACATGTTTAATGCATTTAGAAAACGATACTTATTTATAGGTTCATATTTTAGTAACGACCAAAACGTGAAAATTCATCACTGATCTAGAGAGTACATATGCAATAATATACTGTTGAAACCATAATTATATGAGTATCCAAAATTCACGAACGAATCACAATTTGATTTATCAACAGTTTTGGAATATCAAATTGTTTTATACCAACACTTAAAACAATCATATTTTAATATATTCTTGTCATTTAATCCTTCTCCAGGCCACAGTGGAAATAAGGTAGTTCTTAGCTATTCTTTCTGAAAAGAGTCTAACATATGCTAGATAAAATGGGATATTATCATAAATAGAAGATTATACGATCCCAAACTATGGTACATTAGTATAAACAGACGATTATATGCTTCAAAAGTATGGTGCATTAGTTGAAACAAAAGATTAACCTTTGAATTATTATCTCAACCTAACATTGTTACAGGTGCAACAGAAGAACGGAAGAAAAATGTTCACCAATGCGAAATTAAGGGATTACTTTAAATTGTTTTTGATTTATGGAAATAATGAAGATGCAGGCTTCAGAGAGCAAAGTAGTTTGAGAGAAAGAAATTCGTTGTATGACTGGCCAAATGAAACCATTCTACATTATTCGGTACCTTCACTTCGTATGCGAGGCACATTCAAGAACACGCCATCAAAGCATGCTGAAATTTTACTTCTAGATGCGCTGGAAGACGAATTCGAGAGGAGGGAATCAGAAGACGAATCAGACTCAGAAGACGATGGCCCAGAAATAATACAAATCAGAGTTACACAAAATTACTCACCATGCGAGGAGTGTGCAGACGAAATAACAGACTTTATAAGAAACTGCGGTTATAAAATACGAATGTCCATAGCGTTTGGCACATTTTATTATTTCGATTTCAATAAAAGAGGACTGGTCAGACTCCGGAAAGCTGGAGTAGATCTGCAGCTCATCGATGAAGAAATGAGAAACAAAATTGAAGATCTGGTGTCCAATGAATTGCATAAATATCAAGTATCAGCCGATACAATGCAAGACTGGTTTGATACGAGAAAACATATGGACAAAGAGTACATGGAAGAAATAATGAGTTAATGTCCCCAGAGGGTTTCGTGAGCTTAAAATCATACCTTAGAAATAACCAATTATACTGATTCCTACCCTTGTACAACAAAGTAAAATTTTCAAAGCTCAGATAATACTATTCCATATAAGAGACTCATTGAATCAAGGTCACCACAGAACTACCATAGCATCGCACAAAAACTTCGAGATACTCGTCTAAGGTCTAAATGATAGGCCGCCACTTAGGTGTTTTGTACAAGTTTATTCAGACTAGACTTGTCCAAACTATGCACATGTATAGCAAGGTTAACTACGTATCACCTCCAAAAAATGATCAAATTTTAAAACGAAAATACTTAACTAACTGACGTTAATATATTAGCATGCATGAGTATTCAAAAATTCTTTAGACCTCATTTAATCATAAAATCCATGGACAGAGCGCTATCAACACTCAACCAAATAAACAGCTTGGCGATTCATTAAACGCTGAAAAACGTAAGACATCTGGCTTTAACTTTCTATTTCAAAATGACATTTATTTGCAGGGTTGTCTTTCTTTTCTCACTTCCATGTATTATCGCTTGTATACCACTCAGTTCATATATTCTTCAGATGACCGCATACTTTTTCTCATAACACATTTATCTCTTCATGCAAAAAGATAATTATAAGAATATTAGTCAATGAATTTATTACGATTTGTCACTCTTAGTTGTTAACAGTTAGGGGAACTGAATAAATGATGTCCTTTTGCTTTCTCAAGCATAAAATTTCCATATATATTTTATGCAAGGACCTCATTTAAAATTTATATATATATATATATATATATATATATATATATATATATATATATATATATATATATATATATATATATATATATTGTTACGTGTAGGCTCGTACAATAATAACAAAAGAAAAGAGTGAAGTCAACAAGCTTTGTATATTTTAACAAAATAATTTATTTCCCTAGAAAACAATGTAAAAATTGAAAAATAGGACTTACGGTTTGTGAACATAATCCAAAATTTAATCCTAAGAATGAAAAATACAAGTCCTATCACTAAACAGTTCAAATAAAATCCGAGTTCGAATCTCGACGACGTTCCAAGATGGAGGATGATGACGTCAGATGAGACCGTTGTACTGGTGGTAACAGATCCTCAGTTGAATCACAGTTTATGCTTCCGTATAGAATTCCAGAATAAATCTCCACTGAATACCTTTCTCTCAGAACTTTGTATAAAAAAGTACACTTGTTTAGTTTCCTAGAGAATAAATTATTAAATCCAAAAAACAGATCAAAAACAATCTGGCAACAACAATTAAAAACACCTTGTTCCCTCAAGATGTTGAAACGACTCTGACTCGATCTAGTAGAAAATGTCTGTTTTAAGCCTCGATTTTAGATCACATGGTACTCCACGTGATAGGTTTACGTAATTAGAAATTTGAACTCGCAATAAAATATTTGCCAAATTGCACGTAACACTATCTAAGAACTAGACTCTCACTCTGAAATAAATTTAAAAATAAAACATTGTTTATTCAGACTAACACGTAGGCCGAAAAGACCTTGGAAACAGCCTATCGTCTCTACTGGATGTTAACAATCTCTATGAGCTAAAATTAGTGCTGATGTAACTTTAAAATCTAATCGGGTCAAGCCAATTTTCCGAAAAGAGACTTAAATCCAATGAAAATTATCAGTACAATAAAGGTGATGAAACAAAATAAAAAAAAATTTAAAAAAAAGAATTTAAAACTAACACACAAGGAATTTAATTACATATTCGTAACAATATATGTATGTGTATATATATATATATATATATATATATATATATATATATATATATATATATATATATATATATATATATATATATATATATAGAATAAGCTTCGCAGCAACAAATGTAGAAAATATAGGTTCGACTTATTTCCTTCTGCAAGATAGTACATGTCTGACCGGCGAAGAAAGATCTAGACTAAATGTAAGAGTCTGTTACTATGTTATATGTTTTAGTACATACAGAACTGAACATTGATTAAACAGTCCGATTCCATAATGATAACTTTTCCTCATATTATAGGTTGAAATGAACATTTTTATTGTTACGATTAGGAAGAAAATAAATGAATACCACAAAATGAAAATAAAAATCTCAAGGACAAGCATTCACAACTCAAAAAGCCACTATAACGAGTAGTTACCGTCAGACAAGTAATAGAGATTCTTGAGGAAACAGTGATGAAATTAATGGAAGAAATATGGCATGATATAAACCAATAAAATTTATAAAGGGAAAAAGAAATACTAATTTTAGTTGATCACATTCGTAAATAAGACGATTAAAAATTTGTATACGCTGACATGTTCATATTGTATTCAGTGGTACCAACTCCGTAATTACAATAATGTTTGTAAGCATTTAAAATGTCAGCTGGTGAAGGCGTTCCAAAACAATAATGTAATGTTTTGTAGTACCCGTTACCAATTAAATATTTATGTTTGTATCTCAGGACATGATCTGGGTGACATATTACAGTTTTACAGATTATGATAATTCAATTTAGATTTGTGTTTTTGCTATTGGTTGAATTGAAATCTTATTCATTAAGTAACGGTACTTAACATTCAGACGCCAGAAAGTATATACGAAAACTGTATATCGATTTTTCTTACTCTGATATACGTTTCTCAATAAGGTATACCATCCACATTGCCTAGATGAAATGATTGATTCTGTTACAACATCATATCACACTCGGATCGGTATCTGTTCATTGAAACAGCTTTATCAAATCTTAATGTATTTGTACATAAACGTGTTTCATGGCTTGTATGCGGAATAGTATATTTTCATGGCTTCAAATATTTATTCAGTTTCGCATTTCGCTGTATTGTTGAGATGAGTGTTAGGACAAGGATAATGTACGCTACTTGGAATGGGTTTTTCTTTTTCTGTGCTGCTATAGTAATTTTTTTTTCTTTCGTTTTCGGGTTATTTTTAATTTAAAAATACAATGTTCATTTGTGAATATCACAAATTTGAATAGCTTCATTAAATCATATATTATGCAGATGTACTCTTTTGTTTCTTTATTTGTTTGCTACCACACAAACATATCAATCTGATGTCGGTTTTCTTTTTCATAAACAATTTGTAAACCATCCTCCATTTTCTAGCTGTTTGTTAAATGCGCGTTTTCGTCGCATTTTATATTTTATACGTCTTCTTTCTATTTCTGCTATTGGTACTAAAACTGTGACATAAAATTTCCATTTAACACTTTAATCTACGTTAGTAAGACCTATTGATTACCAGACAATCACCATGTACTCGTGACTTTGAATTTCTTTTTAAGGCGTAACCTAACGTAATTTCTTCTGTAGTAGAAACGGGCGAGGGCTTGTACGGTAATCTTCGCTTTATTCACATACATACATACATACATTCACACACACATATATACGTATATACATAAATACATACATATTGTTACGTGTCTAGTCTCGTACAAAAGTAACAAGAAAAAGAGTGAAGCCAACAAGCTTTGTAAAATTTAACAAATAATTTATTTCCCTACAAATACAAGATAACAATGAGAAAAAGGACTTACGGTTTATGAAACAAATCCAAAATTAGTCCAAGAAATAAAAAATATAAGTCCTATCAATAAAAAGTTCTAAGTGAATCACAGTTCGAATCCCGATGAAGTTCCAAGATCGAAGGAGATGACGTATGCCGTAACCTTGACAGTATTGTCGTGTCAACAGTTCCTTGCTGAATCACAAAGAACAATATTCCAGTTTAGAATTCCAAATAAAATTCAATAAATGTCTTTGTCCAAGAATTCTGATGAGCACTAGTATTTTCCAGGGTAAATAAACTACTAATTTAAAAAAATAGAAAAATTTCAACTCAGACTGGTCACAACAGAAACACCTTTGAGCTACAAAGGTTTAAATCGCAACTGGCTATTTCTTCTCAAGAAAACGACTATACAGTAAATTAAGACGTAAAATAGATTCCCGTATGAGGTCACGTGACCACCTTCTAGCGAACAACGTAAAAACATTACATGCCTTCAAACACGTACTCTAGTATAGCCTAAGCTAAAACTCAATGATTCCCACACTGGAAATGAATTTAAAGAAAGTTGCTTACTTCAGAACCTGACACTGGTTCTAAATCTAGGTCATCAAAAGATATGTTTTAAAACTACTGGCTGTTTGTCAGGTTAAACAGAACTGAAATGAATTTATATAAAAAAAATTGAATCCAGTAGACAAAATTATCATTAATGTAATACATGTAATAAAATAAAATAAAAATAAAAAAAAATAAAACATTCAATTAAATTACATATACATAACACTTCCCCCATAAAGAAAAAGATTTATATTATAAAGCTTTCTTTTTACCACAGAATAATTATATATGAGGTTAAAAAATTTCATAAGAAGAACTCTCATGAATTATACAAAGTGTACATGAAATAATATTTCTATACACGGGAAGGTGAATCTGCTATTAAATTGTCTTTTCCTTTGATGTGCCTGATTTCAATATTACATTCCTGTAACATCAAACTCCATCTTAATAACCTTTGATTTTTGTTTTTCATCTTGTCGATGAAAGTAAGGGGTTGTGATCACTAAACACAACAATCGGAAAAGGGGCTGAACTAATGTAAACTTCAAAGTGCTGTAATGTCAATATTAAAGCCAAACATTCCTTCTCGATTGTTGAATAATTTCCTTGGTGCTCATTTAATTTTTAGAAAAATAGCACACTGGATGATCACCACCATTTCTATCATCTTGAATCAATACTGCTCCAACCCCAACATCACTTGCATCAACAGACATTATAAATGTCTGACTGAAATTTGGAGCTGTAATAACTGGTGCACTTTTAAGTATGGCCTTTAACTTGTCAAAACCTTCCTGACATTTTTCAGTCTAAAGAAACTTGTATTTCTTGCTCAATAAATTTGTCAGGGGTTCAGGAATATTAGAAAAATTGGAACAAAATTTTAGATAGTATCCAGCCATACCTAAAAATCGCATCAGTTGCTTTTTACTGACAGGCATAGGGAATTCAGAGATAGCCTTGACCTTAGCATCTATAGGTTTAACTTGTCCATGTTCCGCAATATGTCCTAGAAATGTTACACAAGCACGACAGAACTCACTTTTAGATAAATTGTTTGTCAAAGTTGCATCAGTGAGTCTCTAAAAGAATTTCCGAATTGTTGCTAGATGTTCTTTCCAGGTGTCGTTGTAGATGATGACATCATCGATGTAAGCATCACAATTATCTGGACCAGAGGTAATCATATTCATCAAACGCTGAAATGTACTTGGCGAACCATTCATCCGAAACGGCATTAATCTGCATTGAAAAAGTCCATCTGGAGTCACAAATGCCGAAATTTCCATTGCCCTTCCCGTTAGTGAAATTTGCCAAAATCCGTCCAGAAGTTCAAATTTGGTGACATACTTGGTATTTCCAATTTTATCAATGCAGTCATCGATTCTTGGCAATGGAAACGAATCTGTTTTAGTCATACTGTTCACCTTCCTATAATCAGTACACATACGTATAGATATATCTGGTTTCGGAACAAGTATACAGGGTGAACTCCAGTCACTTTTACTGGGGACTATGAAATCATTCTCCAGCAAATACTGAATTTCTTTTATCAAGTATTATTGTTTGAGAGGGTTCATCCTGTATGGGTGTTGTTTCATAGGTTTGGAATATACAATTTTAACGTCATGAACAATTTTGTTTGTCCTCGTAGGAACATCTGGAAATAACTGCTCATATTCAAATAATAACTGTTTCAGTTCATTCCTTTCTTGTTCTTGCAAATGTGAAAGTTTCTGGTCCAGAATATTGATAATTTCTGAATTCTGAAGATTTCTCGCTCCAAAATCAATAGAGTCCAATTGAATTCCATCACTTATATCCTCAGTGAGTGGGACAGGTACAGCTAAATTTTTTGCATGATTTACCTGGCTATCTCTCTCAATATACTGGTACTCCTATAATTTATTTAGATCAGAGTACTATTATGATACTTTAACTCATTAATTTTCTTGTTTACTTTGTAAGGGCCGTAATACATATTAGAAAAAATTTTGAAGAACGAGCAAGAGAGAAAAACTCTATTACCAGACTCAAAAGTTCTCTCCATTAAAGTTCTGTGAAACCATAATTTCGCAATTGACTTGAATTGCTGGATGCCAAATTCTAGCAGACGCAGATGGAAAATTCCAGACATAAAATTTGACCCTTGACCAGATTGGACAGATCTGGGAAGGTCAAATTCAGTTTACAAAAAAAAAAAAAAAATTATCAAAGCCGTTACAATTGTTTTAGTTTTATTATTCCTCAAAGGAATTGCCTTTGTGAATCTTGTTGACGCACACATAATGGTCAACAAGTATTGGTTGCCTGACTTGGTCTTAGGTAAGGGACCAACACAAATCTACCATTGTTCTGCTAAATGGTTCGTCAAATGCAGCAATAGGTTGCAGATGAACCTTAGGTATCTTCTGATTGGGTTTTCCTACCATTTGACAAGTATGACAACATCTACAATAATTACAAACATCACTTTTAATTTTTGACCAATAAAAGTGATTCAAGATCTTGTGATAAGTCTTATTAATCCCTAAATGACCAGACAGAGAAGTTTGATGGGCCAGACTAAGTATTTCCTGTCTGTAAGATTTTGGAACTACAATTTGATGGTTCACTGACCATTCATCACCAGCAGGTACCTCGGGAGATCTCCATTTTCTCATAAGAATTCCATTTTTAATGAAATAACAAACAGGTACTTCAGTGGCTTCAGTTTTACTAATGGCCTATGAAACAAACAGGAGATCTCAGGATCTTTTTCCTGTTCGACGACAAGTGATTGTCGTTTGTCACCCTGATTAGAAAAAAGAGAATGAGTAGTTAAAAGAGAATCACTGTGATCAATACCTTTTAATTGAGCCAAACGAGGTGTGTAAGTGACCTCATCAAAAGCCTGACCAATACATGTGTCAGCTAAAGGAATACTTTCCTTATCAAAATCATTCTGAAGAGCTTTCTTTGCCATAGCTCTGGTAACTGCACAAGCTGGGTATAAATCAGGGAATTCTTTTTCAATAGGATCAATTTTTTGATCCAAAGAAGGCTTGTCAGTTACAAGTGGATTAACCACAACCTTGTCTCCAGCTAGGTCGTTGCCTAGAAACAAATGAATGCCCTCAACGGGTAAAGAAGACATTTTTCCAACTGTCACAGGTCCTGAAACTACGTTTGATCACAAATTTACACAGTGGAGAGGAACATTAACAAAGCAGCGCTCTAATCCCTGAATAAGAACACTCTCATTAGAAGAAGACTTCTCAGAAAATGGCAAAGTACCTGATAATAAAAGACTCTGAGAAGCTCCTGTGTCCCTTAAAATTTTAATAGGGATAGGATTGGCCAAATCACCCAAGAGTGATAAAGAATCCTTCGACATGAATGGTTCATAATTCTCCAAAATACAATCTGACTGTGGTTTATTAGGCCCAACAAATGTATTGCTTTCAATACATGACAGTGACCTAGACCTCTTAGAAATAAGAGGATTTGGGATAGGTGTGTCTTGATTCTGATGCTTATTTTTCAATTTGAAGCAATCATAAATAACGTGTCCTTTCTTCTTGCAATAGGTAGACGTAAAAAGAGACAAAAAAGTTTGATCATGCTTATCAGAAGCTTGATTTTTAAAAGTTGTGCCAGATTGAGATTTAGAAGGAATCGTATTAGGCTGAAATAACTTTTTACCAGAAAACTGCTGAGTGGAAGACTTGCCTAGTAAAGGAACTTTATGGGTTAAGAAATACTTATCAGCAGCACGTGCAGCTTTTTCCAAGGTTTCGATCTGATGCTCGTCAAGATAAGTCTTATTGTCACTATGGACACAGTTCTTGAACTCTTCAAGTAATACAGTTGTTTGAGACTTTCATAATCTTGATCAACTTCCTTGGCTAAACACCATCTATCAAATAACTGTTCTTTTTTTCTTGCAAATTCGACACGAGTTTGTCCAGCTTCTTTTTAATAGTTCCTGAATTTGTGCCGATAAGCCTCAGGGACTAACTCATAACCCTTTAAGATGCATTTCTTAACCAGATCATAGTCAGCACTTTGCTGAACTGACAGTGAATGGTAAATATCACTAGCGTTACCAATAAGTACGCATTGTAATAATTGAGTCCAATACTCCCTTGGCCATTTCAAATCTTCAGCAACTTTTTCAAAACGAGGAAAATATTTGTCTACTTCTTTTTTTCTGAAAGAGGGCACTGACCTAATATATTTAGTAAGATCAAACCTTGAATTTGTATGTGAAGTGGGAACATGCCTTTCACTTGCCAGCTCTAATTCTTTTAACCTAATTTAAAATTGCCTTTCATCCTTCTCTCTTTGAATTTGCAATTGTCTCTCCTCCTTATCTAATTGCATTTGCATCTGTCCCTCTCTCTCCTCCTTATCTAACTGCATTTGCTTCTCCTCTCTCTCTCTCTCTCTCTCTCTCTCTCTCCCCGCTTGTAACTGCATTTGCGTCTGTTTCTCCTCTTTCTGTCTCTCTGTCCATTTTATCAAATTGCAGCTGCATTTGTTTCTCTTCTTTCTGAAGTTCAAGCTTTCTTAACTTGAATTCCATCTTCTAATTTTAATTTTAATTCCTATACTTTTATATCAGAGTCTGATACAGACTTACTGACCGAAGCCAAAACACTTTTATCCAAAACATTCTTTTCTACCAAATACTGGACCAAAATGTTTTTTATTTCTTGCTTTGTTAAAGAAGATTTTGCCTCAGAAAGATCATATTTTCTGGCAAGTTCAAGCAATTCATCTTTTTTCAAACAATCCAACTGCTCCTGGGTAGGATTTGAAAGAAAAATTTCCACTTTTGATGACATTGTAAAAAAGGCTTGTTGATTTCCCTAAAGATTTCAAAAATGCGAAATAATAATTGGAACTTTAAAACTTTCTGAAAACTAGGGGAATTTAAATTTCCAAAAAAAAAAAAAATCTGAAATATTTTAGCCAAAATTCATATATTCCAAGGACGAGGCCCCAATTTTTCTTGTTACGTGTCTAGGCTCGTACAAACGTAACAAGAAAAAGAGTGAAGCCAACAAGCTTTGTAAAATTTAACAAATAATTTATTTCCCTACAAATACAAGATAACAATGAGAAAAAGGACTTACGGTTTATGAATCAAATCCGAAATTAGTCCAAGAATTAAAAGATATAAGTCCTATCAATAAAAAGTTCTAAGTGAATCACAGTTCGAATCCCGATGAAGTTCCAAGATCGAAGGCGATGACGTATGCCGTAACCTTGACAGTATTGTCGTGTCAACAGTTCCTTGCTGAATCACAAAGAACAATATTCCAGTTTAGAATTCCAAATAAAATTCAATAAATGTCTTTGTCCAAGAATTCTGATGAGCACTAGTATTTTCCAGGGTAAATAAACTACTAATTTAAAAAAAAAAAAAAATTTCAACTCAGACTGGTCACAACAGAAACACCTTTGAGTTACAAAGGTTTAAATCGCAACTGGCTATTTCTTCTCAAGAAAACGACTATACAGTAAATTAAGACGTAAAATAGATTCCCGTATGAGGTCACGTGACCACCTTCTAGCGAACAACGTAAATACATTACATGCCTTCAAACACGTACTCTAGTATAGCCTAAGCTAAAAATCAATGATTCTCACACTGGAAATGAATTATAAAAAACGTTGTTTACTTCAGACCTAACACTGGTACTGAATCTAGGTCACCAAAAGATACAATGTTTCAGACTACTGGCTTGTTTATCAGTCAAACAGAACTGAATTAAATTCTTATTTAAAAAATCAAATCCAGTACACAAAATTATCATTGCAATAACATATAATGGAATAAAATAAAAATAAAAAAATTTAAAACTAACAAACAAGTAATTAAATTACATATGCATAACAATGTAGACACATACATATACATGCATACATACATATGCACATACATACATACATACATACATACATACATACATACATACATACATGCATGCATGCATGCATGCATACATACATACATACATACATACATACATACATACATACATACATACATACATACATACATAAGATTGTCAGTGGTATGAAGATGTGAACAACTATTTTAAGAATTTGATCCATCCTCTGAATACGGGTATAAGTGGGAACGTGTTCGTTTTATAAGAGAGGATAATAACTCACAATTTATCAGTTTGTATACCTGAAAATTAATATGTATTATCGCTGACCAAGTGCATGCACATGTCTGATGGAAATTTAAGTGAGACCCATCAATGTTACTTCGATGGGAAATGCATATAGGTGTCGTTCTTAGTCAAAACTTATAAACTGTTACCCTAAAGTTATTGTTCAATGCGATAAAAAGACTTGCAGGATATCCTGCCACTTTACATGTTTGTGAGGGTGGTTGTAATATATTCACTTCACAGCCGTTGTCACCTTTGTATTGCTCGTAAATATTTTAAAAATATTAAAAAACGCTACTGGCCATGAAAAGACCAAGGCCGATAGGCAACCAGCATGTCAAAGTCTCAACTTGTCTCACGGGACATGACACTTGGAGTATTGATTTCGCGGATATACCAGAGTAGTACTGAGATAAGGGCTTGCAAAGTCTAGTTTTTATGGTAAGCCCTGAGATAAGGGCTTGCAAGCACTAGTTTTCGTTGTAAGCCCTGAGATAAGGGCTTGCAAAGTCTAGTTTTCGTGGTAAGCCCTGAGATAAGGGCTTGTAAACTCAAGTTTTCGTGGTAAGCCCTGAGATAAGGGCTTGCAAAGTCTAGTTTTCGTGGTAAGCCCTGAGATATGGGCTTGCAAAGTCAGGTTTTCGTGGTAAAGACTGAGATAAGGGCTTGCAAGCACTAGTTTTCGTGGTAAGCCCTGAGATAAGGGCTTGCAAAGTCTAGTTTTCGTGGTAAAGACTGAGATAAGGGCTTGCAAGCACTAGTTTTCGTGGTAAGCCCTGAGATAAGGGCTTGCAAAGTCTAGTTTTCGTGGTAAAGACTGAGATAAGGGCTTGCAAGCACTAGTTTTCGTGGTAAGCCCTGAGATAAGGGCTTGCAAAGTCTAGTTTTCGTGGTAAAGACTGAGATAAGGGCTTGCAAGCACTAGTTTTCGTGGTAAGCCCTGAGATAAGGGCTTGCAAAGTCTAGTTTTCGTGGTAAAGACTGAGATAAGGGCTTGCAAGCACTAGTTTTCGTGGTAAGCCCTGAGATAAGGACTTGCAAAGTCTTGTTTTCGTGGTAAAGACTGAGATAAGGGATTGCAAACACTAATTTTCGTGGTAGGTAGAATAAGAACGATCTTCTTGTTATAAAACCTTGACCGTTGTGAAGTTTGCGTTGTCAGTAAAGACAAAACTAAATACAGATAAAATGATGGATCCGTAAACCTTTCTTCAAAGGCACGAATGGGCTACAGCTGTACTATTAGAGTTAGTTCTTGAAATCGCCTAAAATTTTCTGCCAGGCTACATTGACATAGTAGGCAATGCAAGCTACCTTACTGCGGCGTAGTTTAAGATCTTTTCGCTTCTTTTCGAGATACAATAAAAAAGGTTGACCAACTAACTTTATTTCAGAACTGTTTGTGGCACTTGCATGTAATTATTTTGATGCCTTATAAAGTACTTTTAATTTTCTCACCAAGATAAATTGGTCGTTTAGTGGGGACTCCGAAAGGGTTTATCTATAGTAAAACATGTGTAATCACCGAAAACCAAAGGAAATAAGCTAAAATGAACGAAGATTCACTATAGATGACTTAAAATAAACCAAAAAAAAAAAAAAAAGAAGAAGAAGAAAAACGATATAATTCTAACGTAAATAAACAGAAAATAAATTCAAATTCAAAAACGCAAAACAAATAATAGTTTTCAAAAAAAATTTAAGTCTGACCTAACAGTTATGTTCATAAAAGTTTTTGTGTTATGATGTGGCATTGTGAAATATTACGACCGAGTAAACTATTAAGGTTAATTAGGACACTACATAAAGTAAATTTCCTGCGTAGCAGAGTGGGCAGTTTTAAAGGAAGGTATAGAAGTTAGAAATCACACGGCAAATAACAGTATTTTCAAAGGCATTGGATTAAAAAAGATCGTGTTAGTATTAGAAATAATTGATATGACAGAAAAACTGACAAACAACAGCGCAAAACTGGTACGAAACCAGACCAAGCTCTTTCGGAATTTACTGATTCCTTTTTCAAGGGCACAAAGCCACAAAAGAACAATTACATAAACGAAAACATAACAAAACACAAAACGCGATTACTATACAACATATGCATTGTGTTTGTTATAAAGATGTACAATTAATTCCAAAATAAAGGTTGAACGAGGTTGAGTGTTGTTACATTTCAGTGCTAGCAAGGGAGGCTATAAGGTATCACGGTACCAATTGTTTTTCCATAGACCTCAATGCTAATGTTTTGTGAAATAAATATACTTTCTATCCTACCTCAGCATGCATGTCACCCACTGTCACAGAGAACAATGTTAGATTGTCAATTTGACAAGGACAGAACCAGGTACTCCATTGCATTTAAGAGAGATAACTCTGCTGGAACTAGACAGGGGTAAGAGTTATCTAGTTACACCAGACACATTTTCAGTCATGTGTACCACATTTTAAAAAAAATCATAAAAATACAAAATGTGATATAGTTATGAATTAACATAATCTCACATGTTGCCAAGAGGCTCAACATTTTTTTAAGCCTAACAGAAAGTACAACTCTTACATAATGCACCAATCACAGCTAGTTTTGTGGTTTATTTCTGAATGCAATGTTCCCTACACCTTACGCTCCGCCCACCTGGGGTTGTACAATTGGTACCGTTATACCATAACAACTGACGTTAGTAGGTCAGCAATTAATTATTTGCTCCGTCTACAAAATTTTTCATCCTGGATTGAATATTTCATCCTGTATATAATCTTCGCTGACCTGGCTGTATGTTAAAAATGGAATAAATTTCTTCTAGAGCAAATTTGCATCATTGAGTTTGTAATCTTTACTAAACGCTTTTTAATAAGTTTATAAAGATGTTTTTTTGACATTTTTACATTAATTACATGTGTTTGAGAAAGCTATAGGTCGCCTCCTGAGCTCCTTTGGTCGATATTAGTTGCTAATGTTTTTCGGCAATTAATGTTTTATTTCTAATCTGATAGAAAAGTGGCAGTAGCAGATGAGTTCAGATCACTACTTTTGACTCGTCAAGAAGGTCTCAGTGCATGTTTATTCTAGTTCGCTGATGAAATAACGGTTTTGCAGACTTTTACATGTTCGCCCAAAGCTACGTCCAACACCCATGTCGAATGATATAATTTAAACGTGCGAACATTACCACAACAGAAAAAGAGGCTTTAGCAGTTTTTAATGTAGGAATTCAGTTTTGGTTCTGAGTCGGTATAGGGATGCATGGGAATTTGATATTAAATCTCAGAGAGAGAGAGAGAGAGAGAGAGAGAGAGAGAGAGAGAGAGAGAGGTTATGCATACTTTAAAAAATAATGGTAACCATTATTTTTCAAAATCAGTACTTTAATATTCTATGCTCAATTGACAAGGGACATAACTCACTTATGTAGTGATAATGAAGATGGAGGTTTAGGGCCGTCCCTCATCTTCATGCAAAATGCCTACATTTTCTAAATATGGTAAATACGGAATCCATATATTCATAGTATTAGTGAAAAGAAAAAGTTTCATAAAGCGGGATAAAGAAAATTTTCCCACGATCTCAGCCAATCAGTGAAGACAATACTGCGCAAGAATTTCGTGGGCTTGTCACATAAAGTGATATGTTAACGTGTTGTAATATAAAAACAAACTGCACACACTATATGTAAAGCGTACAGACTATGTGATAATTTAACATTACTACTCCTCTTATATCTGTACGAGACCGAGAAGACTAACTATCGTGCCACCGGGGCCTTCGCTTCTGCCATTTGTGTTAACGGAGTAGTTTCATGATCCTTTCCATAAATTCCAAAAATCATTCACAGGAGTTCTGAAATTACTTCACGCATTATTTCACACTGTATTTTTCTGGCTATAGTCTGATTCATTTTTTAAACTCTTTCAGTAATTCATCAATGGCTCTATGATCATCAGTTATCTCCTCATAATAATCCACAAACGTTTTTAACCAATCATGTGAAGACTGTCCAACAAAAGGTGGCGGTTGACCATGATCACCACACATTATCACAGCAGTATTTTTCAATAACAGCCAATCAAGAAACATTTTTAATACTTCCAGAGATACCGTACAAATTTCATCCCAAATAATAATTCTCTGAATGTATTTTTCACCCATCCGTAATGGAGTCCATCTGAAAAAAACCATGATAGGTTTGAGATTCTACTCCTCGTTGTTTCATTTCTCTGGTGAGACTGTGTGTGGGTGGCAGCACGATCATGTCTGAATTCCGAAATAATTCAATCGCGCGGTTTGTTTTACCAGAACCTCCAGGTCCGTTGAGATAAACGGTTTTATATCTGGATAAAGGATCCAACACAGATGGCGCAGTCGATGCTGGTATTTGATTATTATTCCTGTAATATATCTCCGCGATTTCAACGTCTGTGGATTTAGCATAATCAAAAATATCCTCGCGCTTTATTCTCCATGATCCCCATTCACCAGTGCCGAGTAACGGATTTACTAAATCCGTATCTTTTCTAATGTAAAATGAATCCGTGGCAACCCTGATAGCGTAACGAGGGAATCTATTTACCATCGATAATAAATTTATCGAAACGTAAGCGAGCATGGAAGATCTTAAATGAGTAAATTGTTGTGATTCACCCTCAATATAATTCACAACTGTACCTAATTTAGTTCCGTCTGATAAATAGGCATTACTCCGACTTATAAATGTGTTTCTCTCCGTTGTATCAGCAATTATAAAATCTAGTTCGGCATCATCCATAATTAATCTAGTACACGTTCGTTTATGATCACATGAACTACCCTGAGTAAACTTTCCGATTATTTTTCTACCGAGATCTTTTGCAACTTTCTCATTATTTTCTTTTCTGTATTTAGATACGTTACTGATAGTTTTAACAATATCATCTTCAACGAGGTCAGGAAATTTCTCCCTGACATCTTGTTCTGCATCAAACTTATCTGGCTCCGGCAACCAGATTTGTTTCTGCGGACGATATGATATGATTGCTTCATTTACTTTCAACGTTATCAATATCGCTACATCAAACATATATCGTAATAGTAGTACTGGAACCCAATATTTTTCTGAGAAATGACGGCCAAACCAAGCATAAACAATCAGATGGAGATTTTTTCGTAAACTCAAATGATTCTACACAGGTGAATCCAGTGAAATCAAAATCTGGCAGAGGTCCATTTATCGCAACTCTGGTTATCTCGTGTGTGGGATGTTCGAATCGTTTAAAATACTCAGAACATTCTCCGTACCCGAGAAAACTTCCAGGATAACACGCTACCATATCAATCGATATAACATCGCTATAATCGTATTTAGTATTCCATAATCCGCCATGTCCGTATTCGACACAACTGCGCTGGATATCTTTAAGAAATTCCAATCGTGTCGGTTTCCATGAATTTTTCTCCTGAGCAGCGTGGGCAGCAACTGAATTAACTGTAAAACAATTATTTAGTAATTGTTCTACCCTGACATCGTCTGCATATTTCCGAGCAAGATTTTTCAATTCCTCGTGGAGAGATTCTGTACGATACATTTCTCCATTAGGCTTTACAAACTGATCATAATTTTCTTTATCTGAACTCTTAAATAACCACACGGACACATGGTCAATTTTACTAATATCGTTGATAAAATCAAGTATATGACCGCGGTTGAATTTAACTGTTCTATCTCGTGGAAATATTGTCACCGCGTACGTCCATGCGTGTGCGTTATGACCAATGATCGTTATAGGGTTTCCATTTTTCTTATATTTCAGTTTGTATAAAATCTCTCCGGTTAATGTTTTCACCGTGATCGGAAATCTTAATTTCTTTTCTAGTTTAGCAACGTCGCTGATAGATGCTCCGGTATCTTTAACTGTTTCTGCCCACGCATTTATTTTTTTTACGTCTTAGATCTGTTAAACCGTTTCCGCGTACCGCTTTTGAGAAATGTTCTATAACTCGCTCAGCCACGCAATTTAGCCCCGTTGACTCAGTCGACAACTACAATTTCATTGGTTTGAGATCATCAACGCTAGGTTTATCATTTAGTGGATATATCGCATAAACAGCTGCAGTTACAGGATACGCTCGTTCATAATACGGTTTATCAATACCAGTCAATGTTCCTGGTTTGGATTTTTTATTTAATGTAACAGTGTTATTTCCAATAAGAAGTCGTACAGGGTCACGTTTATCACGGATAATCCAAGTGTCGTCTTTTGTCTGCACAATAAATTTTATTCTAATGATATATCGCTGATTATCAAGATAGTCAATGATCTTTATTCCTCGATCGTCATTCATTCTAATATCAGCGATATTTATGATTCTCAATGTCGACCACGTATGAGCCGCACCATCGTTGTGAAATTCTTTTTTGGCTTCACGGATACGGTCAGTTATATCGCTATTTGTCGAAGCTAGATCTTGCATTGAAAAACTAAATTTAGATTTCCGGATGACGAAGTCATTGCGTTTGTCAAGATCGAATCTTGCTCTGTAAGGTTCAATTACGGATAATCTCTTAAATTCCTCCATACTATAATTAAGGCAAATATATGTTTAATTAAACTTTAATTATATATACAATGATACAAGCAAATAACAAATGCAGGTGGTTAATGATAGAATTTTCTCTTCCTTGTAATAAATCATGCATAAATGAATTCTGTAGTTACCACATGCAAAGTTTTCGCAAAGGAAGTCTAGGACCGAAACCGTGTTTACGATGCGGTGTTGGTGTACGAGGAGAAACCCAGTTGTGTGTACAGTGTGGTGGTAAAAGATGCAGAGAGCTGAAACGATATTATGATAAAAAATATAATAATGAGTCCCCGTTAAAAACCGCAGAAGACTACCTCGGTTGGTTTTCAAAATAATCATTTAGACAAATAATATTACTATATAAATGGAGCAAAACGAATTTGTGAAACATCCCATTATCAAGAATTATGAAGCGTCTCGTGATGGTGTCATCAGAAACTGCACCATTAAAAAAATCAGTCGGTATTCTTACTAATACTGGGTATCTCATGTTGGGTGCTGGAAAAGAAAAATATCACTCTAATAGGTTTGTGTTCGAGTGTTTTCATGGCCCGATCAAAGATGGATTTGTGATCGATTACATTAATTCAGACCCGAAAGATAATTCTTTAGGAAATTTACAAATTATCACACAGAGTCAAAATTGTAAATTCGGAAGAACCGGTGATAATGATAATTCTCCTAGGTCGGTTATATCTACGAATACAGAGACTGGTGAAGAAATAATATTTCCATCGATCCATGCGGCTGGTAAATATTTTGACATTTGCTGTGCTTCAATACGTTTTGCTGCAAATAATTTAAGAAGATCGGCATTTTCGAAGAAATTCAAACAGAAGATCAAATTTCGGTATACACAAACCCCGCTAAAGTTATCCTGATTTCCCGCGTTGACAACGTATTTATATTTTTATTTAAACAAATATTTATTATATAATGAATCATGAAAATATTAATGCTATTATTGTTGCTATTAAGCAATTACAACAAGACGGTATAAAAATATATGATAAACTTGATCCTGAAAAAAATTATGAGTGATTTTGAATCATTACAATCTCGGAAATTAGAAAATAGGTATTATAGATTCATAAAGTTGATCCAGCAGGCAATGTTACAGTCGCTGTCAGCAATCACGGATACGCAGGTGAAATTATTTGTTCCTCTTTCACGGGCCATCGAGCAGGTTAGGTCAGAGTTATCTCCCGAATACGAAAAGAAAAGAATTGTACACGCTGGTATAAAACAGCTGGGATATTATGCCGATGACGGAAGCTGCGGAAGAATTACTGGATAAAGATAAGTCAGAAAGTGACTGTAGTGACGGTGGTACCAGCTAAACAAGAAGGACAATTCATTTCTGACCCTGATATAATCACTGGGGTAAAAAAAAAAATAATTCATTGACAGATTTTTTTTTTGCTTGGTGTTTTCTACGATGAGATCTACGATCGTGAGATCTATGATCTCACGTGCAGATTTATACTTAACGTTTCCGACCTAAGGTCCAGCAAGTGGCCATCCTAGTCAGTAAGTTTGAAATGTGTCCGCGATAAGAGTGCATTATGACATTTTAGATAGACAACGTTGATTGGTTCTGATGTAATCAAATTCCCTGGTGATACTTGAGGCGTAAAAGAATACAGAATGTATCCTTGCTGGGCCTGATTGGATTTTTCAGCGTCAACTTGATAACTACCATCAATGACATCACACACTAGATTGACAGCGATCGTTGATGTGATATTAACGATACCCGGTGAAATATGACGGCCACCACCGTATGGATCATTGTTATATCGGAGAATACTTGATGGTGGAGCAATTTTTCTCCATGATTCGAGGATCCTGGGAAAATAATTGTCAATAACATCAATAAGTCTCTTTTTTAATCCGTCCGTGCTAAATTCTGGTATCACAAATGTTTGGAGTTCCTCTCTGGTTATTTTATAATGATCAAGGAATAATTTTACTGATGAAGTATTTATGTTTTTCTTTTCCCCTTCGATGAGTTCTACGACAGTAGTCCGGTTGGTAAAGTTCATATCAGATCTAATTTTATTTAGGTGTATTATTGTTTCAATGATTTGTTGTTTTGTATCATCGTCGTAGAATTGTGATAATGATAAAAATAGATTTTCTAAATCAATAATTTTACGATTATATTCAAGATTAACAATCGCAGAAACATTTTTAAATATTTTATCATAAAAATATTCTTCGTACTCAGTCTGCGGTGGAGGTTTTATTTCTTTTAAATTGGTTAATGAATGAATAAGTACAGGATATTTTGTTCCATCACTATCAGTATTAAATCGTGATGAATCTATCACAGGAAAATTAATATTATTTGGAAAATATTTTGGAAATTCTGTAGATCTTTTTGCCGTTATGAAAAATTCATTTTTGACCGGTTCAGCAGGGCCAAAATAAACCGGCACGACTTCTGGACATCCTAGCACTGATTTGATCGAAGATTGATAAATATCTACGGCGTAATCTGGCGATAATATTTCAATGGCAGATGACAGCGTTGGTTCGTGAACTGTAATGGCTATCTTTGATTTTTTTTCCTGTAATGGATCAATTCTGCGTTGGAATTCTTCATTGATCTGTTCTATTTGATAACTACCCGTTGGAATACTGACTACTTGCCAATCAGGAGTTCCGTCGGGTTTATTTTTATTTGCAAATACTAATGAATTATTTGGCTGTAGTCCACCGAATGATTTTGACCTGCTATTTGGCCAACTATAATAAACCCGTAATTGCGCTAATGCTATTTCGCTTGCTGGTATTGCAATTGTAAAATTAATACTGAATTCAGGATTAATTGAACTCACTGATATCATTGTGGTTCTTACCGGAGCAGTATTAGCGACGATTTGCTGTAGTAATTCCAATGACGTCATTGTTATAGTATTATTATTCTAAATCAATAATTCCGATGGCGTTGTCATTATTTTAAATCCTTGATTACATCAACAGTGACTTTGTCACTGTCGTCAAATATTTCATTGTAGATCTTTATTATAATATTGAATTCTTCATCGGATATTATTCCATCGTTGAGTGACGAAGAAATCATCGACGATAATTTGGAATATGCTACAGTTGCAGTATGTAATTTCATCGTGTACTTGTTCAATTTTTTATTTGCGCACGTATTTATCTTCTTTGCAATAATATTGAATATTCCAGCGATAGTTGTTGCGGATGAAACGATAATCGTTACAACGATCTGCGTTCTCATCGTCAACGTTGATAATACTACGCCGGTTCCAGCAACAACCGCGGAAACCGAATAAACGATGATATCAACGACAACCGCACGTCTACGATATTTCTCTATATTTGCTGTATAATCATCGATGATGGTTTTTAGTTTATTCTGCCATGTTGTTACTTGATCGTATCTGTATCGCTGAACGTCTATCATTATACGCATTAAGTCGTTGTCTAAAACAACGGAGGTGTTTCAGCTACAAATTCCAGACACCACACAATTCTGCACGTCGGGTAATTCTGCGCAACAATACTACATTCCTGTAAACATTGGATCACATGTTGTTTTGGTGGAAAATCCAATTTGTATCAAGAAAGAATGGTCTTCCTTTAATTAAGGAAAGTGATATTCATAAAGTGTGCAAAGATATCCCACATTTTTACCCTAATTGCATATGAAAATGTGATTTCTAAAGGTCAACATGAAGACCCACTCCATGACCTTGAACTTTTAACCCAGAAAATCCTATTTACCGGTACTATGTATCTTTTAGAATCATAAAATAAATACATTATATAAAAGATGGAAATGTATACCTTAAAACAAAACTGCATTTTAATCCAAGTTTCCAATTTTGCAAAAAGCTGTCCCACATGTACAAAATCATCTGCTATCCAAAATGTGAACTTAATGTTAGAACAGGATTCTCAAGAAATTCCCCGGCATGTAGTCTGTTTCTAAATTCTCTAGTAATATATTTTACCATAAACGAGACACTGTCAAACACATTACATCCTATTCAGTGTTGGTTCTCTTCAACATAAAAGCTTTTTTTTCAAATGTTGAACTTTACTAATTTTTGTACACGATCAGTTTAGTTTGCTTAATATCTCTTGCCATTTATTGGCATTGTTACGTTGAATTTTGTAACACCAGCTATAAACCTGACTTAATGTACTCGACCGAAATGCTGACAGAAACAGTCCAAAGTAATGTATTTCATTTCAAATGCCAGATTAATAAACATTACATCTTTTCAAATGTATGCGCAGAATAGGCCGACATATCGCGAGTCACGAAAACACAGGGGTGGTATCCGGAGTGTCCAAAATTAATATTATTTTGAACAGAATAATCTCGTGACAATTAACTCTTTTCAAATGGTAAGCATTGCAGTATTTTATTTTCATCAATCGGTCAAATTCGGTATGCATTTTGCTTCAGTATTGGCAACAGAAACCTTAGGTGTGCAGAAATGCCCGACAGCATTGTATACATACATACATACCGAACACCTAATTAGCCTACAAGAAAATAATCAATCCTCCATACATCCAGAAAGTTCTTGATCCTCCAAATACATAACCAGCCCACAAGAAAGTAATGGAACATCCAAACACCTAATCACCCAAAAGAAAACACACTAATGGATCATCCAAACACCTAATCACCCAACAAGAAAACACATTAATGAATCCTCCAAACACCTAATCAGCCCACAAGAAAGTAATGGATTACCTAAATTTCTCCCTTACACCTGCATTAACAAACAAGGAAACAAGACCTCTGCTCAATCTCCACCTTTTCAGGAACTTTCAATATACATGCTTGTAATAATAATAATAATAATAATAATAATAATAATAATAATAATAATAATTTTTATCCTTGTTATTATTATTATTATTATTATTATTATTATTATTATTATTATTATTACATAGAGCTGTTAAGTAATTAATCAATCTCTTGATCTTTAATATCAGTTTCTCTCTTTTCACCCACCCACCCACAAATATTAAGAATATTTATTATTACTAATGAAGTGAAATCAAGCTCAACAGGGTCTTCTTTCCCAGCCAATTGAGCCAAGCCCATTTAATAGCTTTAAAAAGACTAAGCAGCAATAAAAAAAAAAACTGTTTGTTAGCAAAGCAGATATTAATGAACACAATAAATATGATAAGGAAGGTAATAAATTCCAAAAGTAAGAACTGAATTATAACTGTTCTGTAATCAAATTTATTGACCTACTGATGACTACTGGTAATGTACCTACCAAAAGCTGCAGATGAACTAGAAAACTTTTAGGGCTGATTTCATAACACAAGTCTTAAATCATACATACTGTAAAGTTCAATGAAGAAAAGAAAACTGACAAATAAATTCACTTACTTGGTGATAAGGCAGGCATCCCAACGATTTGTCAATAACTGTATAGATATTTATCTAAAAATAATCAATATAACTTAAAAGTTGATTATTCCTTTCGAAGCATCGAATATCTCCACACACCTAAACAGGCTATAAGCAGATTTAGCCAATTTCTCTCCCAAAGTCTAACATGAATAAAGAAATAAAACAGAAAATTCTTCTCTACTTGCGCCTTGCTTCTGGAGGGTTTTGAAACACATGTAAAGGAATAAGAGCTTTCACTGATACAAAAGCTATTCAGACCAACAGGTAAACTACTCATCAACAAGTATCAACCCAGTCTGAACACTGCCCCTTTTCAATAAATTTTAAAGGCCGTGGTGTCGATTAGGCATGACTGTGAGACATAATCCTGCATTAATGGAATATTTTTTTTCTGAATAAAGATTCCTTCTGTGAACAAACTGTACACAAGTCTTTTACTCCAATACTGGTGCTGAAGTGTATACTTTGAAAAAAGTTACTAGTTGATGAAAAAGGATTTTGTTTACTGATTGATACTTTTAAAATCACAGCTGGAAAAACAAACTACTAGAATATCAGTCACCTTTTGATATATAAGCATAAATATCCTAATAAAACAGAATTTTAAATGAAGTTATCTTGTACTCATGTTACAGTAAGAACACCTGTCTAGTTGAATGTTTCATCTTTCAGTGAAAGAAAACTAACTTCATATAAATGTTTTTGAATTAATGTAACAACCAATGTGTCTCTAATTATGCAGGAAGCCTTAAAAAGCAAAAGGTTCTCTTAAATTTTGACTTCTAAATGAAAAAATACTTGGAAGAACAGAGTGAGAAAAATACCACTGCAACTGTAGTGATTTAATTTGCTTCTTTCCTTTCTTACCCTGTTTCTATTTTTTCTTTACTTATTCAAATTACATGAAAAGGGAGTGCTGGACATTTTCATGGATTATGAGTGTGTGAGTGATTTGGATTTTAATGTAGCTTTAAAAAAATTTCAGTCATATCGCTATGATGTCTGCAGTGTAGCACTGGGGCATCATGCCGCAGACATGTAGCATCATGTCCCACCCAATCACATTATCCTGACACCAGGCCAACCAGTCCGAACACTAACCTCTTAATGCTGAGTGCCAAGCAAGTACCATTTTTATATGTCTTTGGTATGACTCGGGCAGGGTTCAAACCCACAACCTCCCACATCTGAGTTGGACGCTCTAACTACTTTGCATGGATAATGATGACTATTATGATCTCACTCACGATGCAACATCAACCTAGTGTTTTTATGTGAAATACTGAATATGGAAATATTAATATATTGAAAAACTAAACACATTCAATTTATAATATTTCATATAGTGCATCATGCACATTTATTTAACAGTTAAAAATCAATGGTAGATTCAACCCAGAAACATCAAATAACACCACCTGACAAGGGACATAACCCTGGTCCTGACAAATCAAGAAATTAGATAAACATTGTTCTGTTGATTAAATTCAAGTATTATGGTAAAGTTGGAAAATACAGACCAATCTGTCCAGTTGTCACATCAGCATTTCTTATAAGAATATCAAACTTGGGCAGGAGGTCATGGGTTCAAAACCCTGGCCGAGTCATACCAAAGACTTCTAAAAATGAATGGAACTGCTGCCTCACTAGGTGCTCAGCATTAAGAGGTCAATGTTAGGACTGGTTGGCCTGGTGTCAGGATAATGTGACTGGGTGGGGGACATCATGCTATACGTCTGCGGCATGATGCCCCAGTGCAAGACATCACTATAAACTGCCACAATGCAGCAATATGACTGAAAAATTGTTAACGCCACGTTAAAAAATCCAAATCACACACAGAAAGAAAATTGGGACTTCAATTCTAGTTTTGAATGCATTTATGTTACTCTAATCATCCAGGACCAAATACTCCTTCTGAATGTACTTTTGTTACTCTGACTGTCTGGAACCAACACCCCTTGAGGATGAGAATGAAACTCTGGAACTCAATTAGCATACTGGGTATTTCAGCTGTTGAATTTATTATGTACAGTTTCCTTTGAGATATACAGGTACTTGTGGTGCAATTGGGTTAATTTGGATGACTAAAGTCCTTTTTTTGAAAACTTCCATCCAGCCCTGTCCTTGAATAGTCAAAAATGTGTCTGATAATAATATGAACAAAACATTTTATTTAGCTCTTATTCTCTACGAAATCTTCTGGAGTCTAAAGTTAAATCAAAACATCTTTGAAACCCACTCCAAAATGAGAGAAGGGTAAATCTGGACAGTGTCTATCCGTATTTTAAAACAATGACCCCATCTTACATGTATTTGGAATTTCGTAGGTTGACATATGATTCAAACAGATTTGGAAAAATGGTTGAGATTCAAAGTTATCAGCTGTACTATCACATATGGATAACTAGATAAAGTAAATATCAGCTGTACTATCAAATATGGATAACAGGATATAGTCATCTGTGACTCAATCATACATGCTGACAGTACATGTATTTACTTAATGTCTGAGACTACCAAATTTTACCCATAATAAAACTTACATGACATTTAGTCCCAACTGAAGGAACAATTAAATATTGAAAGCATTAGAATACAGATAAATTTGACATACTCTGAATATTACAGTTTTGACACAAGAACGGTATACTGTAATACATTTAGCCACATGGCAACTATATTGTACGTAAGATTGGCACCATTCTGATTTAGGACCAACTACTTGTAGACATCACAGGAAGTCTTCTAGTGAAAACCCAATGCTGATAAAACCAATTATTTAGGAGAAGTTGTAACAGAATTGTCAAAACAGCCACCATGGCAGCCATACTGATGTACAAGGGACATCATTTTCATTTAAGACCAACTAATCCCAAGTTGAATGTGTCTGTAAAGTTTGGTGGCAATCCTCCTAGTCATTGATTTAGGAGTAGTGATAACAAACTTATGGTAATTGAACCAGACAAAGGACAAAAGGCCATCTTAAGCTCTTCTAGTCTATGACCAGCAGGGCAAAAACAGAATGTGAGACCATCAACTAAATAACTGTAATACAATTTGTTCAACTTCAATATAAAACAAAACATAAACTTTGGCAACATGCAAAGTTTTACAATTTTCTTTAAAAATCATCTGACGAAACTAGAACCACACTTTTCTTTACCAATTTACATCCCAATTTCATTGTACAAAGCATGCACCGCAGGTGAAAATTAACTTCACAAACTCTATACTAGCCTCCATTCAAATCATAAACAGGATTTTCGTTCACAAGTTGTTGTGGCCCTAACCCTCCAAATCTGTGTTGAATATCAATGCTATGCTTTCTGAATTTCCAGAAGAATTGGCTCTAATGCTATTTTGATTGCACAAAAGCCATTCAAACCACACCACACTGTTTGAACTAAGGTAAAAGTCAATACCTACACAAGAAGGGACAAAGATATTTGTACGACAGAAAGGTGTGATTTCAAGCAAAGTCATAATCCCTTACTAACCTTAAGAAAAGATATGATAATGTTTTTCCGATTAATATCAAACTAAGTGCAGATCTTTTCAAAGGTGCTCCTGCTAAATTCTGTTATGATTTATGCTTCATGTATCAAATTAAAGGATCAATGACAGGATGAAAGTGGTATCTAATAAGGAACTATCTACACTTCAGCTGGTACAAATACTTTAGTAAAACTTATTACCAATTACTATGTGTGTGTGTGTGTGTGTGTATATATATATATATATATATATATATATATATATATATATATATATATATATATATATATACATCTTTGTTCAGTACACACAAATACATTCGTACAATATTTTATCATTATCAATTTTCTGTGATGTTAAGTTGCAGCAAAAAATGTGTTATGCAGTGTTACTTAAAATAAAACAGAGTCAAATGCAGTTATATCTTGAGGATACCATTTAGCAATTAAATATATTAAAACATGTTGTTAACCCCTGGACTTTTACACATACTGACTGAAAATTTGATTTCTTTCATAGGAATCCGGAACGACTGTGTAGATAGAT